>VDFB02359930.1:82678-164111 GCA_007258455.2 Sequoia sempervirens
AGTTCATGCCGGAACATGCAATGTACTCTTAGCAAGTCTATGGTGGCCTTGATGCCAAAGAATAGGTAATGAAATATTGAATTGGAAAACCATTAAAACAAGACTTTATGCCCCTTTGGTCATCCCAACCACAAGAAATATTTGAAATATTTGGCATATATTAGAGCCAAATCATGCAATGAGACTATAAATTAGTTTATCTAAGGGGTAGATGAATGAGGGTAGAATCAGGCTAGCTCAATATTTTTAGACTCTTATTATTTATTTTTCTTATATCAACAAAAACCAAACTTAATCAAATATAACTTGATTGGCTTTCTCCTGTCCTGAACTACCTTTCCCAACTCAAAAATCTTGATGATGCAAACCATGTCTTCAAGCTCCAACAAAATTCATGCAAATTGGATTGAAATTGATATATTCCTTGTCTCTAGTATCTAGAGATGTTAGCTTCTAGCATTCCAAAAGAAAAAAAAAAGGAAAGAAGACACCCCATGATCCCCTTCTTGCCAATATTCATAAAGAAGACACCCCACCCTCTTCCCACCAATATTCATGCATACTGAATTACAATACATCTTAGTTTGATAGAAAAATTTCCCCTAAATCCCTAATTATAGCAATCACTCCTCACTTCCCAAAAAAGTATTCTCTTCATAAAAACATATCCATTTGTTTACCACACCATCTATAGTTAGATTCACAAAAGTATAGACATGTTGAATTGGGAGGAAGTAGACAATTTTCAAACCTACTTCTAATCTTCATTTATATTGATGCAAATTTTTGGGAGGAAGCAAACAATTTTCAAACCTACTTCTAATCTTCCTTTCTATTCATGCAAATTTATACTATGAAGTCAGAGAGCGAAAAAACCACCAATCCTAACTCATTGGGCCTAACCAATGTATGAAGAAAAAAATTAAGATTTTTAAAATTTTATTTAAAAGAAACATAGATTTTTTTTTCCTACCATCTTTCTAATATCATACATGGGTGGAAAAGAATAAAAAGGGAAAAGGCATGATTCATCCTACTAGTCAATTGATGATAAGCCACTATCTACTTTCAAGTGCAGTGAAATTAAAAATTTGATTTCTACTGGAAACTATCCATCTAAATGCTCCAACAAAAATAATGGGAAAACACAAAAAATGAAATGTAAAGAGAATTTAAGAAAAAAGCTATTTTAATTATTAACCACCAAATTTAGACAATGAAAATAAAAGCCATGATTCTCATCCATTATTCCACCTTTGAAACAAGAAGAATGGAAATGACAACAAAAAATCAATTAAATTTTAAAGAACTCAACACTAAAAAAAAGCTTCTATGCAAAAAAAGGAATTGATGTCAAAATAAGTAAAAAGGTTACAATGAAGTAACAATAAATTTGAGAGAAAAATGTAGTTGACATAACCAAAACCATTAAAAATAAATAACTGCCAAACCGTTGAGAATTTAACTAAATGGTTTGAATTAACTGGCCACATTTTCCATGGAGCCCGAGATTTGTGTAGATAATTTTTTGTATTCATGTATGAGAAAAATTATTTGAAAAGTAGAAATTTTTATTTAAAATGATTGAAAACCATATTTAATTTATAGATAAAACCAAATATTTATCATTTTGTATGTTAATTAAATTTCCCTTTAAAATAATAAATTAAGAATTTAGATAAAAGCCTTATCATGCTAAAAAAACCCTTTTGAAAATTACAAATTAAGAATTTAAATAGAAGTTTATATTAAAATTTCAAAAAAGAAATTTAAAATAATAACTAGAAAAAATCATAAGTTTATAATTGTAATAGAAAATAAGGAAAAAAAATTGGTTGTTTTTTTAAGAAATATTTGATAATAGACCAATAAACTTTAGAATGATACTTAAACTAAATGGATAAGGAAAAAGATTTAGTTAATTTTTTCATTATTTAGACATAGATTTTATTTATCTAGATGCAAAAGTATATTAGTTAAAATTTTATTTTATAAAGGGATTTATTATTTATTGACAAAGTAAATAGATTTAGTAAATTTATTTTTTAAATAAAATAGATCAAACTAATTTAGCATTTAATTTAGTATTAGCAAAAATAATATAGTTTAATTATTAAAATAATCAAATTATTATAAAAGTAATTATATTAAAACTATCTAGAAATTAATTATTTTCATATTGTATTTTTTTTAAAGAAAATTAGTTTAGTTCAATTTATCAAATTTCAAAAGATATTAGTATTAATTGATTTTATATTATAAAAATAGATTTCAAGAAATAGATTTTAATTTATCAAAGGCAAATGAAAATTAATATAACCAAAAAATAATCTTAAAAAATATAGTTTGAATGTATAGATAAATTTATTTAACAAAAAAATAATCTTCAAAAAATTAGCATACTTGAATTTATTAATATCAAGAATTAACAAGGTTTGTATTGCATAAACAAATTGAATAATTAACCTATATAATTTAAATTACATAGAATATTTAAGAAATTAGTATAGGGGAATATATAAATTACATAGAATATTTAAGAAATTAATATAGGGGAATTTATTAGCATTTAGACTTAGTTAAATTTAGATTACAAATGTCAATAGACTAGTTAAGTTAAAAGTAATTTTAATTTTCTTTGCCCTTTCCATCTCCCATTATAATCGCAACTTTGATAATGGATCCGAGAAAATCGCCCTTATCGCTCAAAAGTTTTGAGCCAATAATATTCAAGAGAAATAATTTTGAAAATTAGAAGTTAAAAATGCATTTTAACTTTTAGAAAAATTTAAATATGTGTAAAGAAATAATCGGTACGATTGGTTTGAGTTCAAAACATTAATAACTGAATTGGGAAGTGCCTATAGTTCCATAGCGAACTCTTTCGTCGTATCGACCTCAAAACCAATGTAGATCGTCTGTATTTCTTTCTGGTCCTGATGAGGAATTGAACCACAACTAAACTACAATAAAATAAAGTTATTAAATATTTTTATTTCAAATATTTAATATATTTTAATAAATTAAAATTGTCTATAAATTTTATTTTAATCATAATGTATTATTATGTGTAAAAAATACTTTACAACAAATTATAATTGTAGACGTCCAATTTTGATCACTTCCATATGATCAAACACGTCTCCTTATTCATCTAGTTGCTCATCCCCTCTGTCAATATTAATTAAGCCAATTGTTTAATTAATACCTTGCATCTTGCACAAAGGTCCTAAAGTATTTAATTTAATACTTTGCCCCTCTTCTTCCTCTAAATTAAATAAATATGCCCTTTTATTTAATCTAGTCATATCCCCTTTTGAATTAAAATTTATTTTTAATTCATCTTTTCTCTCTCATAGTCACATCCTCCAACTTTTGCAAGTTGGTCCCTAATCCATTTTAATTACTTCATCTTCTTCCCTGAGAATTAACAAAGTTGCGTATTGCACGCAATCATCATTAAGGTCCACATCCTCCCATAATTTCCCACTTGCCTCTAATCGGTCATTGAATCCCATCTAACTGATTCTTGCAACCTTAATCATTTGATTAGCCCCTAGCCTAATCCTCATCCTGTTGTGGCTGTGTCGGCGGAGTCAGCCTTATTAAAGGGCTTTCTCCTTTTGAATGAGGCATCCCTTCCCCATTAATGAATTTTTTGAATTCGCCTTTTAATCTGAGGCACCTAAAGAGATTTTTAATTCCTTCACTTCTCCCATGTCCTCTATTCATTCTTTATTCCTTCTCCCATCCCCATAAGAATATTTGAGGAATTTTTAATTCCTCACATGTCCTCTCATCCACATGGGGACAAGGACCTCCTTTATGAGGATATCTTGTCCAATCCCAAGGTACTTTGTACCCCTCTCCATGTCATGTCCTTTTCCCTCCACCTCATGGCCACTTCACCTTTTAGGGCTATCTCACATGCCACATGTCAAGATGTGAGGGCTTGTGAGTTCTCAACTCACCTTAGCCCTACATCTTGATATTTGGTGGATCAATCTCAACCGTCCATTTCCCCTAGGATTTCCCAAAAATCCTATAAATACCCCCTCTTTTCTCTCATTTTGGAGATCATTTGTTAGCCAAACTCTTGCAGTTTTGTTTCTCAATCTTCACTTAGCCATTTTCACATTTTCATCCACTTGCATCCATCTTCACATCCTCATCTAGCGCATCTTGCCATCCAAGGAGCATACACATCAAAGATCGAAGGGCCAACCAAAAGGATCGACTCAACGCAAGGTATAAAGTTCCATTTCGTTGCTTTGTCTTGCATTGTTTCCAACTTAGGCTAATCTTGAAATGTAGGTTGTTTTAAGTTGTTTGTTTGCACTCTTTTCCTTGTTGCTTGATTTCTAACGCTCACATTCGACCTATCACAATAATATAAAATAATTGAAATAAATGAAATGTTTTCTACAAGTTGAATGTAAATTTCTTGTACATCAGGACAACTTAAATGGATTTCACAGCTTTAGAAATGGTAAGGATTTTCCGAACCAAATCTCAACTTTAAACTTGACCCCTATCAATTGTGTGGGCCTATTCATTGGTTTCAAAAATTATTTTAAATTATAAAACCAACAGCTCAATAAATCAGAATAATTTATGAAACCAACAATTTTTTTAATTTTCATAAAGATGTTTTTATATATTTTTTACTTGGGATCATAATACGGATGGTAATAGTGATCAACGTATTTAGCTATATAAAGATAGACAAAAACAAAACTTTTTGCAGCACTATGGGACGTGTACTATCCTCTGATAGTTTTACAAATCCCTGTTTATGTCAGTTGATTACAATCCTGCTATATACTTCTCCTGTAATGAATCTAATGATGGAGTAATTAATATGCGACAAATGTAACTCTAGGTTAGTATATGTCAAATGGATACTTCTTGTTATGTTGATGTTTCAACACAAGGAAAAGGATTTACTATTGCTGGAATTGAGCTTTCAGCAACCTCAAAATAAGGTTTTTACTAGGGTTTCAGAGTATGTTTTTTAAAATGAAAATTACTGCCAATATTCTAATAGTTAACGCATTTAGGTTTTTAAGAATTTATTTAATAACGTAATAATTATATTTAATTTATATTTATTATATTTAAATTTGTATAATTAAAAAAAATAGTTAAAAATTTTGATTATATTTTGATTTAAAATTTAACTTATATTTTAGTTAATATAATATTTGATTTAAACTTTGTTTAGGGTAAAATTTGATTTATATATATATATTTTAATATAAAATTTAGTTTTAGGAAAATTCATTGCCAGCAATTCATCCAAGGAAAATTCACCATCAGAAATTCTCCGTCATGGAAAATTCACCACCAAGTAAAAAATAATAAAAAATAAATTATAAATAATTTAATTATACTTAATATTACATATTATATTTTTAAATAAAACTATTCATTACATAAAATGATTAAAATTTATAATTAAAAATTCTTATAATTTTATATAGTATAAAAATAAATTAAAATTTATCTTAATTCTTATATAATCACAAATAGATAGGGAGATAAAGATACATGGAGAGATAGAGAGAGGTAGATCAAGAGATAAAGATAGAGAGAGATAGGAAGATTAAGAGGGAGAAATAGAGAGGAAGACAAGGGAGAAAGAGAGAGTGCATGAGGTCCATTGGTAGGTCATTTAGTAAATGATGATGTTTGTTCAACAAAGGTCTCAATTGAGATTGAGAGAGATAGAGAGAGATGGAAGGAAAATATGGAGAGATATAGAGGTCTAGCAAGAGGGAGAGGGAGAGGGAGAGAGATGTAAGAAAAAATATGGAGAGATATAAATAGAGTGGAAAAGTGATATAGATATAGATGTCTAGGAAGAGGAAGAGGGAGATGGAGAGAGAGGGATAGAGATAGAGGGGGAGAGAGGAAGATAGAGGTAGAGATGAATATTGATTGAGGAAGAGTGAGACAAATAGATAGAGAGATAGAGGTAGAGGGAGATATAGATAGTTGTAGATTGAGAGATTAATATACAAAGAGATGGGAAGATAGAGAGGAAGAGGAGATAGAGAGAGAGATATATGGATGGTGATAATGAGAGAGGAAGAGGGAGATAAACAAATAAAGAGATAAATAGAGGTAGAGGGAAAGATATGGATATAGAGAGGGAGAGGAAGTGATAGAGAGATATAGAGGGAGAGGGAGAGGGGGAGATAGAGAGAGACATGGATGTTGAGATAGAGGAATAGAGAGATAAATAGAGGTAGAGGGAAATATTTGGAGATAGGGAGGGAGAGATAAAAAGGAAGAGATAGAGATATAGAAGAAGAGGTAGAGGGAGAGATATAGCGATATGGATGGTGAGAAAAAATGATAGAGATAGAGATATATAAGGAGATATAGAGAGAGGAGGATAGGGAGAGAGAGAGATTGAGAGATAGACAAATAGACAATAGAAATAGACAAAAAAGAGATGGAGAGGGAGATAGAAATAGGGAAAGATGGAGAGAGGGAGAGATAGATATATGGTGAGAGAATGAGAGAGATAAGATATATGGGATGAGAAAGAGAGAGTTAGAGAGATAAAGAGATAGATAGGGGGATAGGAAGGGAGCGAGGGAGGGAGAGATGTAGAGAGATAGAGAGAGGGGAGAGATACAGAGAGCAAGGAGAGAAATATATTATACGAATATAATATAATATAATAAATAACACAAATATAAATCATACAATAAACAATAAGAATAATAGTTTTATATTTGTATTTAATATTTCTATTATAAAATACAATATAAAATTATAATACTATAATATATATAATTCTAAATATACATATATTATATATGATGTTTAAATTATATTATATTAGATATATATTATATATTAAATATATATTGTATTATTGGGTCACTGGTTGGGTCGCGGGGACAACCTCGTTGTATCAAAAAAATAAGTATAATAATTTTAGATTATGTATAATTTAATTTAATTTAATATATTAATTTAATTTGTATTATATAATATTATAATATTAAATATAAGTATATTATATATAATTTAATTTGTATTGTATAAAATATATATTATATATTTTATTATATTTATATGTTATTTTAATTTGTATAAAATAAAAAAATTAATTAATAATTATAATTTTTTTATTTAATAATTGTTATTATAGAATATAATATGTAATATTATATACAATAATAAAAATACTTATATTATATATAATATAATTTCTATTTTATTCAATACCTACTATTATTTTTAGATAAACGCATATATGTTATTATATTTATATGTTATTATAATTTGTATAAAATAGAAATAATTAATTAAAAATTATATTTTTTATTTAGTAATTGTTATTATAGAATATAATATATAATATTATTTACAATAGTAAAAATACTTACATTATATATAATATAATTTGTATTTTATCCAATACATACTATTATTTTTAGATAAATGCATATATTATATGAATTAGTACATGAATTATAATTAATATATATATATATATATATTAATTATATATTGTATTATATTTATATGTTAATTTTATTTGTTTTATATTAAAATATATTAATTGTATAGTTGTAATTAATAATCGTATGATAGAATATAATTTTTATATATATAGTAATAAAAAATATAAATATATTATATATTGTATTATATTTATATATTAATTTTATTTGTTTTATATTAAAATATAGCAATTGTATAATTGTATTTAATAATTCTATTATAGAATATAATTTATATCTAGTAATAAAAAATATAATTTATATATAGTAATAAAAAATATAAATATATTATATATTGTATTATATTTATAGATTATTTTATTTTTTTTATATTAAAATATAGTAATAACATATTATATATTGTGTATATTTTATCTAATTCTTAAATATTAGTATTTTTTTAACACATAAAACAAGTATAATTAACATATTAATGTGTCCATTTTAGACCACACAAAAATTTACAAATATCTTATAGTATATATTCATTATTGAATAAAAAGATTAGTAAATTTTTTTAAAAAAATGTATTCAATGTAACTCATTTATCCACATCCACCTTAAGCCCTAATTTGGAAAAATAAATAATCCAAAAAAACAATAATTAAAACATTCATTTATTATTGAAGACTTGAGAACATGCCGACTTCAAACAATAATATGTATATTTTAAAATGCATTCACGTGCCGGAAGTGCTTTATTTCATTTCAATCAAGAGAAAAGCGATGGTCTTCAGTACAGGAAAGCGTGTAAAACATTGACCATTTTTATGTTCGTTGAAGTGAAAATGTAAAAATGACAATAAAAAGAGGAACGGTCAAGATTTTTTCGACCGTCTTGCATCCCTTCTGCAGCAATATGCGACGTTGATTTACTTTGTTAGGGGACTCTTTTCAAATAGGTAATGCCGATGGAAAGTCAATTAAGATTAATTTTGATCTAGGTATAATTAAATTATTTATTTATTTTTATTATTGAAAATATAGTCCACATTTCATATAATAATTTAAAAAATTAATTTAAAAAATTATAAATAATATAAATAAAATCAATTAATGATACAAATAAAATTAATTAAAAATTAACAGTTAATTTTAAAAATTATTAATGATATAAATAAAATTAATATAAAAAATTAAAACTTAATTTTAAAAATTATTAATTTAATCATTTCTATATTCTCTCATTATAGTCAATATATTTGAAGACAACTAACTAAATATGATGGTTCACTAATCGTGAAATAAACAAATATATTTTTTTTTTAAAAAGAGAGGGTAAATTATTGGTATAGCCCATATCCCAACTAAATTACTTCTTAAATGCGAGAGGACAAGAGTAAGACAAGAGTTGAACATTATTGATATGAGTTTTTTTTTTAAACTATTCTTATTTCAGTCAAGTTAATTGACAAACTATTATAATTTTTTTTTTTTTTATATTGAGGAAATGCAATTACAAATAAAAGAGCAGTTGTAAAACTGCAAGAGAAGAGAGACAAACCAACACAGACAAAGAGCAATACGAGCAGCTCTCAAGAACTAAGGATACAACAACAGCAAGAGACGAAGAGATTCAACAATACAAGACAACGAGCTGTAAGAACAGCTCTTAAAAAATAATGGAAACAACTGCAACATAACTAGAAGACATACAAGAACATGATAGCACTATACATCTTGTAAAATGGCACTTAAGCCTTGGCTAATACAAAGTTTTTTCTTGCTCACTTATTGTTCAACTTGTAGCTTGATTTTCCAAGTCTAGAAACTCAACATTGGATTCTTCAACCCTTTCATGCATATCGTGTTTGCAAAACTACTATTTATGGAGTCCTAAGCACGCACATGCTATTAGAAAAACAATATAAAAAAGTAAAATGTAAAAAGGTCGGCACTGCCTGCACAGGCACGCTGCCCAAGCAGGGAGTACCCTGCTGCACAATCTGTGTAGGAATTGCCTGCGCAACAGGGTACTCCCTGCTTGGGTAGTGTGCTCGTGTAGGCAGCGCTTGCACAAAGCCTTCAGGATTTTATAAAAGACTTAGTAAATTTTGATTAATTCCAGCCAATTTTTAGCTCACATAACCACCTTACATAAACGCCTAGATAAATAGTAACATAAGTGACCAAACATTATGGAGACCATTTCAAAAAAAAGTGGAGGTCTACGATATTATTTGGAGGGCATAAGTATCCACAGTAAAATAGAATTATTAAATTTTAAAAATTATTAAATTTTATTTTATCTTCCTAATAATTATAAAACTTAAACCCAAGTAAAAAATAAAGTCAGAATGTTGGAAAATAAAGAAACACTTGTGTGGCATTCTAGGGGCAGTTCACGTGCCTTGTGTTTGCTTCCACATTTTGCAGGCATGCTTACAAACAAACGACAAGACAATTTTTTTGAAACTTCAGCGTACCCATGTTTTCTCAAGTTCTCAACAGATTAGGAAATCATTTCTCAAGTTCTCAATAGATTAGGAAATCATTAACTAAACTATAAAACTATAATATTTTAAAATTACCCTAAATTGGTGCTACAGCTATGATTAAATTTTTCTGCTAATCTCTTAGTATGCAACGGTCAATAGTGTAAATAATGGTAAATAAGAAGATAAATAAGTTGGACGAAAAGAAGCAAGCAAACAACTTAACTGTAAAAGAATACCTTATTCACTGAAAGAGGGAAGATTTGATGGCAGAATTCAGATGGTTTTTTTTTTGGCTTTGTAAGAGCAAAATATCTATAGAACACGAACACATATACAGATAATACATAAATGAGTCATATATTAGCAAGTGAAACAAATGTAATTTGCAGAAAAGGCTATATTCATAGAATATATAGAGGGAAAAATTCAGGGATTCACCAACATACAATTGTGAATGAATTCTTGGCAATGGAAGAGAGAAACTTAAGCAATTGCAAGTATGAAGAAGTGAGTGGATTTAAGAAAATTTGTGAGTTAAAAGGAGGATAGATAAGTAACACGATAATATCTTTACCCAGATTAGATGAAAGAAATTAATGAAAGTTGCGCTATCAAGAAAACTCAGGGGAAAGAAATTAATGTAAGTTGTGTTGTCAAGAAAAATTCAGGTGAAATAAATATAAATATAATTGCACCGATTAAAAATTAGATATCTGTTGAGTTAAGTGGTAAGAACCACCGAATTATTCTGACTTATGCTTATAATTTTACATGCCAAAATAATAAAGTATGCAGTAAAACTGATGGGGCATTAAAGGATGGCTCCTCCTCTGATGAAATTCAGGTAAATCTAATATTCCCAACAGATGAAACTCTCAAAAAATCTAAGATAGGGTACGAGAGCTTTAAATAAAAATAAAAGATAATGTTGTGTGCAAAAGAATTAAAGATATTTACAACAAGTGATTTAACACACTTGGACGGTGCAAGAAGTTAGGGAACCGTTTAAGGATTCCAACACAATATCCGAGGATGATTAAAAAATTGACAAAAAACAATGAACAGGTCAGATCGGTCTAACTGTATTGCAATGCTTATAGTTACTTTTGAATCGTTCGTAGGTAAAAAATGGTTGGCCATTTCCAAATAGGGATCTAACTATATTGCAATGCTTATAGTTACTTTTGAACCATTCGTAGGTAAAAAATGGTCAGCCATTTCCAAATAGGATACGCCTTCGGCGTAAATATAAACTAGAGGCGGTGGGTGTAGGCTGTTAAAGCTCTATATTAAAATTTAAAGAAAATCAGAAACGAGGTCAAATACAAACCATGTCATTAATCTCTTCCCTATTAAATCTTTGAATGGATAACACCAAGCACTAGCTGGCAAAATAAATTGATCTTTCATATTTCTGACTGTATTTATGATAAAAGATAGGCACGTGAAAATATAAAATTTCAACACTCTTGGTACGCTTTGTAAGTTGCTTTATTTGTTGTTCATTGCTAGTTGCTACTTCTCAACTGGTTGTTGTTATTGTAAAACTTGGTGTTTGCTGGTCCATGTTGAAAGTTGCTAATTTCTGCTATTTTCCTTTCCTTTACAGTCCTCCTTTGTACTGTCATTTATTTTATTTGTAATCTTCCTTTTCAGCTTGGTTCAATTAAAAAAAAACATTGTAATTAATATATACTATGTATTTATTCGTAGTGTATTCCAATATAAATTACATTATATATAATAGCACTTGCACCTTGGTGTGTAATGGGTACGTTGAAGATGTGTGGAAGGTCATTTGGAGATAGTTTTGGTCTTTTTTTTGCAATAATTTGTGTAGTACATGAGGTCAATTGATAGGTCATTTAGAAAATGACGTTGTTTGTGCAACACAGGTCTCAATGGAAAAGTGATTGCTTCAAATCAACCATGCATCCACTTATAGACATCCAAACACAAATAAAACAGAACCTTTGAACTAGGAAGATAATCAAACTCCATTACTAATAGGCTCATATTATGTTTGTAATAGGGAGAGACTAAGAGAGAGGAGAGAGAGGGATAGAAAGAGAGATGTTATGTTATATTTTATTTGTAGAATTGATCTTTATTCAACCCCTAAATAATTTTGATGGATTAGATCATTTATTTGTGTTTGGAAAATGATAACTTCTATTTTAGATATATTCTCCTTCATAATATTATAATCTAACATATAAAAATAAAAATACATAAGCCAAATATTTTTCCTAGCTATAAAATAAATTTATTTATCTCAATACCATTAATTTTCCCTTGATTAAGTATATCAATTGATTTAATTTATTTAAATATTAATTATTTGTATATATTCATAAATTTTCTCCTCCCAAAATTACAAGACAATGTACATTTAGTGTTTTACAATCTTATAAATTATTATTTTTAATAATAAAAATAAATATATTTATTGAAAATTTAAAGGTATTTTTTAATAAAATTCAATATTATTTATTTATTTAAAATTTAGATTTATATGAAATTATATTTTAAAGTTAAAATTTAGTGATTAACATGTTAACACAAATAATTATATATTTTAATTAAATATTAAAAAATTGTAAATTCATTGTAAATTTAAAAGAAGCTAAAGGTAGACAAAACACACCTATGTATGTAACATTATATCATAAGCCCCATCCCACGCATTGGAAAAAACACACTGAATGGGAAGACTTGATAGACGATTAGGCATGTGTCATCACGTGTCCATCGTCAGAAAACGACGCATGGCTAGCGGTATTTCAAAATAAAAAAAACAATGGACAAAAAGCCCAAAACGTTGCCATTTTCCACATTTTCATTTTGGAGGTTGCTGGGGAGTGCGAGCGGAATGGAGTTGCAGGCGTTTGGAGGCCAAACGAGAGTCGAGAGTCTCCCTACCTAAATGCATTTGACAAGTGTGGGCAGCTAGCTAGCAGGTATGTATATCTACCAGAAATATATGTCATTTTTCCATTCTATGTAAGAACTGTGTAAGATAGAATTTTGTCACCCCGAGGGTTTAGGACCTAGGGCAACAAACTTTCTATGCTCCACATTCAAGGATAACCCTAGAGATCTCAATCCAATGAAGAATGGAGGAAGAGATCTAGCAATAGGGTATCCTAAGTTATGTTTAGAGATTATTGAGAGGTTCACCACCAAGCTAGGGCTTAGAAAGACAAATCAAATGCAAGATGTAATGCTAAACCCTAATATGATCCAATTTTCACTAAAGGACCTAAAAATGCATGTAAAAAAAAACAAAAAGCTAGAAGATGAAATGTGTGCACCTGGAAATCTGAAGATGACTAGATGGAGCTCTGAAATGATAAAAATATTGCCTTTATTGCTGACTAGGACTCATATGCCAGGCTGGGAAAATTAGTCCTAGATCTGGGTTTTTGTACAGGAATAGGTTTTTAGAAAAAGGGTTTTGAAACTACAAAAATCTCAAAATTGACCTAAATTGGGACTCATACGTCAGGACTAGTGTATGAGTTCAGTTAGGGTTTTCTAGAGCCTCAAAGTCTAAATTTGGTCTTCAGTGTCTAGTCTTTTTGTTTCTCTTTGTTTCCAAATCTGAAACTCTGATTTTGGGGCTGTAGGTGACTTTTTAGTGGAGATTACAACCTTGCAAATGGGGAGACAACTTCAACAACTTTCTCCAAACTTGTAACCTAATCTTTAATGATTCAGCAAGCTCCAAGACACCCAGATCTGCAATCACACATGTAAAGAGAAGAAAAACTTGTTGATTTGTTAGTGATTAGGGGTTTTCCATGGTCAAACCCCTTTTAGGTAATTACACCAAATGATGAAACAATGAAACAAGGACATGAAACATGAATAATGATACCTTGAATGATTCCTTGCAAATGATGTTTTGTAAATCTATAACTCAACATGAAATGGCCATGAAGGATGTAGATCTTGATCTTGACAATAGGTTACATAAAACAATGCTTGATCTTGGATCTTCAATGCTACATCACAACACTAGCTTAATAACATGTTTGATGCTTGATAATCTTGACATGATGATGGATCTTGAGTTGCTGCAACAATTGATGAAGAATTTCGCTCTTGAATGCCTTAGAAATGATCTTGCAAATTCTCCTAACAATCTCAAGTGAAGTCTTGGAATGCTTAACTCTTGCTTGCTTGACTTGATATCATGAATGCTTAATGAAATAGTGATTTGAGACCTCATTTATTGTAGTGTAGGAAAATGCATACCCTTGCATTTTCACACTTGTTTGGGCCTTTTAGGTCTCAAAAATGCTAGTTTGAAACCACAAGAGGTTGCCAAGCTCTTGATACATTTTTGGCTAACGTTCAAGGCTAAATAATGAATTTGAACCTTCTACTCTTTAGGTTTTGCTAGACCTAGGTGGGTAAACCTATGTGAATGAAGTAAATTTGAACTGTGTGTTTATTTTCTAAGTAGTCTATCCACTATGGCAGTTTAAAGTGGAGAGATGAAATCCTAATTTGGTATAGATTGTATAAGTAATCTTAAAGTTTAGATATATATGTTCAGTTAACAGATGTAAAAAAAAAATGGATGAAGCAAAGTGATGGAATGTATCAGACCAGTGCCTTGTTGGGTATACGGAGTCAAGTGAAATTTTGAGATGAGTGACTTCTATCTAGCATAAATTCTAATTGTTTGGCATACAAATATTTGTTTATAGCTTGTATAAACATGCAAGAATGTAAAATTACCAAGTTCTTCTTAATGATCTAAATGATATTTCTAAATTACTGTGATTGACTTGAACGATTTAATCCTTACCCTAAAGAATATGTAAATCAATGCAATGCAATGCAATGCAAAGTAATACAAATCCTTGATCTAGGATTCGAATGGACTCCATATTTTTAGAATTTTATTGTACAAAGTCAGGTTCACCATAATGAAACAATGAAAAATATGTTTTGGAGTTGTTATGAGAGAGGGGTTCATCAAAATGATAACAAATAAACCTGTTTCTCACTATTTCATTAGGAAATGAGATCCACACAAATAATTGACCTACAACCCTTAGGTGAGTGAACTCAATGAGGGAATCTATGGATTTCCTTATGATTGAGGATGAGGGTATCAACCAAAACAACACTTTTGGGAGAAAAACTAAAAAATACAAAATCTACTCAATTATGCCCATTCAAACTTGAAACAACAATTTAAAGGTCAATACCTACATAAATAATTTTTTTTTTACATATCTGAGAAGGGTAGAACACTATTTACCAGTCACGAAAAGTAAATTTTGGGAGGCTGTCTGGGACTCATTCACCCATGGGAAAATGGGTCTCTACTCAGGGTTTTCAACCAAATTTTGGGAGCCTTTGTTTCAATCTATAGCTTTTGATTGATCCAATTTGCAATGTTGAAAATTTAGAAATCAGAGTCATAGGTGAATTTTCATGGCTTGATGACAACTTTGACAACTTTTTGCAACTTTGACAACTTTTCCAATCTTGCTCTCCAAAAGATCTTTAATCCTTCTTCAACCTAATATCTACAACACAAACACAATGGAAAAAAAAGATTTGTTTTTGGTGAATGGGGGTTTGCCTTGGTTAAACCCTATTTGGGTAATTAAACCTTGAATTAAAATAATGAAATGTGAAAGGAATGATGAATGAAAAATGCAATGTTGCAACTCACCAAATGCTCGAATAAACCTTTAGAAATCTGCAATATTGATCTTGATCTTGCATGAAATGGCTTCAATGGATGTGGATCTTGATGCTTGAATGGATGTTTGAATACTTTGACTTGATCTTTGAAATCTACATTACAATGTTAGCTCCAAAAACATGCATGATGCTTACAACTTTGACATGATTCTTGAGATCTTGATTGCTGCAATAAATTACTAATAAATCTACTCTTGAATTCCCTTGATCATAAAATTAGCTCTGGGAATGCTTGCATGAAAACTCTTCTTGAAAAATTTAGACTTGATTTGATAAAATAACCTTGTATTTATAGGTATGTATCGTTAATTTCCTGAAAATTAAGCATTACAAGACAACATCAAAGTTTGAATTTAGATACATTAAAATACCACCAAAAATATAATTTAAATTTAGGTTCAAAGGCCTATGGTGGACCCATTCACCCATGGTCAAATAGGTCCCAGGTTCCTATTCCTGGAACACACAGTGCTCAAGGTATAGTGTTATGCGTTGGAATTAATTATTGTCGAGTTTCATTTTCGGAGAATATAATTTATTGGGGTTGTATATGTAAAGTAGGGCTTATTAAGGCATAATTAAGTCCAATTTAAATAAAAGGGCCCAAACAAATTGTGAAAATGTAAAGGAGTACATTTTTCTACATTACAGTTGTATACATTTAATAAATATCAATCCACATCAAGGAGATCAAGTGGTATCTTCTCAATTCCATTGTGTTATGAAAAAAAAAATACTAGAGGTTATATAAATACAGTGTTCAAACCAACTATATTTCTAGCCTTCAGTCACTCAGACTACTCTATGTCAAGCATTAAAAAATCAATAAGTAGATTTGTTTAACATAAGTTACATTATGGGCCCATAACCCACATATCCTTGGATTCATGTCTTAAACTTGAAAAAATGACATTATGTTTGGAATAAGTTAGTGAGAATAATATATTTATAGGATAAGACATGGTGACATATTGAATATTATAGGGAGAGAGACAAAATTTAATAGAATTAAAATTATACCTTTATACTAGAATTATTCTATCACACACAATCTAGAAATATTATATATCAATAGGTGTCCAGGCCTAGGGATTATTTATTAAATGACATAATATTTCCTCTCCTTATGTACCCTGATTATTTAATTTTATGATGAGATTCCCAATAAGGTTGTGTTCCAATTTACCATTACATTTACAACATGGTTGTCAATGTGAGGTATTCTCATTTTATAGCCAAAAAAATGAACAAATATTCATCCTAAAAGTAAATTGAGATGCAATTAACCTAGTTTCTTAAAGGAATACTAAAACTAGTATTTATTTATGAAGTACTCTCTAGGTGATAACAATTTACTATCATTCTATGGTTATTTAAGATGCATTGTGATATTATTTGTACCATATGTTGTTTTAATTTCTACATTGTTATTGGACTTGATCAAGCCAATAACCTTGTACATTTTCCTTATTGTATAGGACTAAGATTCTATTTATAAATTATGAAAAGAGGATATTCATGTAGTCTAGAATGCATGAATATCATCTTGGAATGTAGGTTGAAGTTGTAGCTAATACTTTTGTAAATTATGAGTGGTCTCATAGTATTGGATATGCATAGTAATTATTGTGTGATCACATTGTAATACTTTGAAGGAGTTAGATGAATGGATAAAATGGTAAAGTTGGAGGATAGTAGGTTAAACACATAAACTATAATTATCTTTTCAATGATAAGTTCATGATATATTTTATAAGACATCTATATAATTCTCATCATAATTTTGATTGGGGAAAGTGATTTATTAACGTTACTTATGAATTTAAAATAAAGTTAAAAAGGATGGTCTATGAATTGAAAAATATCAAACAATGTAGATAAAGTAGGTTTATTATGAAGAATACAAATATTCAATGTTAGTATCTTCAACTACTGATCATGTGCTTCTTTGAGTTGTGATGTAGATGCATCTTGTGCTACTGAAGACAACAACTAATTTACAGGGGGAGAATTGTTATGTGACTTTTTCCCCAAGAGAAGATAAATCTATTAAATAATCCTTTAGAATTAAAAGGAAGATAGAAAATAAAGGATATTATGGTCCTTTGGTTAAAAGAGAGATTAATAGAGAATATGTATAAACATTATTTAAAAAGGGGAAGCGTAATTATTTATTTAAATAATTGTTAAAAGGAAACCTTTGTGAAAAGGTGTGATGGTTTGGAAACCACCCCTTAAAAGGATATATAAATCATTCATGTGAGACTTGGTAAAGACATGGAAGAAGAACATTCAAGGAGAGGAGAGAAAAAGGAAAGGAATTGGATAGAGAAATACAAAGGCACAAAATAGTGACTTGGTTAAGGTCATGGCTCTAGGCATTTACACATTTGGAGAAGGGGCACACATCATGTGTCCAGCTCAAGGTACAACATACACCCGTGAGTGTCCTTAATAGGGCCATGTTTATGTCGTAAAGACATGTTGGTTCTATGCAAGAATAGGTTCCTCTGGGGGTGTTTGTGCGAGGAAAGCCTAGACCTATAGCCATTCGTCTAAGTGTCGGATAGTAGCCTCTCAAAATATATTTACAAATAAGTATTGAGAACCATTGATTCAACAATATTGGGAATATTATATTATATGATTTTGATATTAATATGATTAATCTATGTGGAGGTGTTATTCCATTTTTTATGTTAATTGTTTATTTGTCATATGTTTATAGTTTACATTGATTATTCATATTTATGTTGATAACATTTTTTTTGGTTGGTAAAATATATATTTTATTATTAAATTATAAAGTGAAAATACAAAAAAATATGAAATGACTATTCTTGAAAGGTTGAAACCAACACAGCCATGATCCAACTGTAAACAAACCAAGAAAACCACCCCATCCTAGAAGTTTATAGATGCCAACCGAGTGCATGAACGCACAGACCAAAAAAGCTACCACAAATTACACTACCCAAAACCCACAGAGCAAATTTTCAAAATTTGTAGTATCTTTATGAATGCAGACAATCAGAAGCCGAACCAACAAAAGGAGCAAAAGAAAACAACAAAGGGAAGTGAACTACCCCACTTCAAACCCTACGACCACACCCACAACTAGAACCACGACCACGAGCCCTTCCATTGCCTCACGCTTCACCACGACCCCTTCCACATGAACCACCATGCCCACGAGCCTTCCTCTAAAACTCCATTTCCATCCATGCACCAAATAGCTTGAAATAGAAAAGTTTTGGATTCATTTTCTCTCTGGGAATCCCAACCACAATCTTCAATTCCCACTCATGCACAAAGTACATAATAAATGCCCAATAGTTTTTAGCCTCTTCCTTCCTTTCTAGGGTATTTCCAAGAGCTCTGTGTAGGAGAAAGGGGTGCCATTGGTGAGGCACACCTGGGAAACCAATCTAGTCACCATTAACGATGACTAAACCTCACCTTGGCACTACATAGGCCAAAATCTCCTCCAGACCAACCCGCCATTCTACTTTGACATATCATTCCATCACCCTTCAAACCTCCTCCCATGAGCTAAAATGGAGGCCCCAGGCACAAAACATAGAAGATATATATGTGTTTGTGTGGTGTTGAAACTTTGAAATCAAGAAATCCATTCCCAAGGGGTCCTGGACCAAACTGACGAAGAAAGGGTCACTTGTGGTGAAAATTTTCTTCAATCTTTCATCTGTGATAGGTCCCCAAAATTCCATGTATTACTTCGAGGCATAGAGAGTGAATTTTTCTTCCATTCTCCTACAGACATCAACCTTTGGTTTGCACTAGTGAAACCTGCAAGCAACATAATAAATGAACATAAAAAATGCAGAGGAGTAAATACGCCTCAATCTCTTCCAGCTTTGAAAGCCCCTATACCAATGCAAAATGAAGTGATGCCACACCACATCAACCTGCCACTTTATTAATGAGGCTGACAAAGACCGCTATCTTTTATCCCTCTTGCCAAATCTCTGCTATATTTGAACCAAATTGCTTAGATATTTTAATCGCCATTTTAGATAGTTGATAAGCCAAAGTATTTCCTTCATGATATATGTGAGAGATTTTAAAATTATGAAATTTTTTGAGCTTGGTTCAGATTATATTGATTATTTTTTCAAGTTTCCAAACTTGTGCTTTGCCATTGGCAATCGCGTTGATAATCACCTACGAATCCCCTTCTAGATACAATCTTTCTACATGTAGCTTGTTTGCCAACTCCACTACTAGGAGTGCAGCTTGCACCTCCACCTTGTTATTCATGCCTCCGCCAAATTCTTAGTCTCAATTGCTAAAATTTTATTGGTATCGTTGCGAGCAACACACCATTAATTTTTATCCACCCCCTGTCAAGTTTACACCACTGAACTGAAGCCCTTGCATAGACAGAGGGATGAACCCCCGAAGACCCATTAATGACTGATATTTATGTTGATAACATTACATAACTCAAATTATCTTAATTCTAATATTCATTATATTAAGTTTGCTACTATTAATTAAACACTATTGGAGAAAAGTAACATCATAGAAAAATATTGGTGACTTGAAACAATAGCTTAATATGAGATGGAAGATGAGGAAGAAAGCTATTGCTGTAAGTCACCATGAAAATGGTTGTTGTATGAAAACATGTTAGAGGATGCTAGTGTGAACATCTACACTTCTTTCTAAAAGCTTAAAACACTAGAGAATATAGGTAAGCTTGGAAAATGCATTAGTCTACACAAGAAAGAATTGAGGATACACAAAAACATAAACACAATTTGGAACTAGGGGAAATAAATGACTAAGGTATAGTCTAAATGAGCCTAAAAAGATGTTAAGGATTGCAAACACTAAAGTGATCCTAAAATATAACATGAAAATTAAAAGGGTTGGTAATTTCCAATATTATAAATTCAATCATGGTGATAATTATGACACTAGGTGGAAGTGTTTATGGGGTTCCAAAATATAGTATTGGTATTAATTTGTATAGATTAAACTATTCATTTACTTTTTTACATTTTTATTTCAACAAATGAAAAAATTTATTGTATTCTTGACTTTAGATTATTTGTGTTAAACAACCACCTCTATAAATAGATTGTGTCTACTTGTATGGTATTAAAAACTATTAAATTAGTTGATAAAATTATGTATTAACACTTAGCAAAAGAAATTCATTATTTTTGGATCAATAATTAAAATGATGGTGTAAGTGAAAATATCATAGATGCATGACTACCATTAGTGTAAACCAAGACCTATAATATCATCATTAAAACCATCAAATCTCCAAAAAAATTGGGTATTATTATTAGTCCTTTTCATGATTTGAAATAAATTCAATCAAACAAACAAATATACTTTTCTTTGTCTAATGTTGGAGAATATTTTATATTAATAAATATGAGTTATTTTTCTCATGTCTTGTAAATTCAATGAAATGATAATTTTTCCTATTATTGCACTCTTTTCTCCTATCTAACTTAATTACACTAGCAATCACACCTTGGTGTGTGATAGGTACATCAAAGAGGCGTGGAAGGTTAATTAAAGAAAAAATTGGTCAATTCTTTGCTTACATTTGTGCAACACATGAGGTCCATTGGTAGGTCATCTAGCAAATGATGTTGTTTATGCAACAAAGGTCTTAATGGAGAAGTGATAGCTCCAAATCAAATATGCATCCATTTACAAGGATTCAAACACAATTGAAACAAAACCTCTAAATTTGGAAGATAATCAGAAACCATTACCAACATGCTTGTGTTATGTTTTTAATAAGGAGAGAGCGAGAGATAGGGATAGAAAGAGGGAGAGATAGACGGGTTAAGAGTGAGAGAGAGAGGGGGTAAGGAGATAGAAATAGAGAAGAAGATAGAGATTAATATGGAGATGAAGATGGAGGAGGACATATATATGGAGAGGAGAGGGAGAGATAAAGAGAGAGATGAGTGAGGGATGGATAGATATGGAAGAGATATATAGAGAGAGAGGGAGAGATAGAAAGGTAAAGATAGAGATAGGAAGTGATATATAGAGAGGGAGAGATATAGGAGTAGAGAGAGATGGAGAGATGGAAGAAGAGAAATTGAGAGTTATAAATAGAGAGGTCTAGGAAGAGGAAGAGGAAGAGGAAGAGGGAGAGGGAGAGGGAGAGAGGAAGACAAAACTAGACATGAAAATAGAGCAAGAGAGGAAGAGGGACATAAATAGATAGATAGATAGATAGAGGTAGAGGGAGAGATAAAGATAGAGAGAGACAAGGAAACAAATAGAGAGAGGAAGAGATATAGAGATATCAAGGAAGAGAAGAGAGGGAGAGATATAGATAGATGTAAATGGAAAGATGGAGTAATAGAGAGATAGATATATAAGAAGATATAGAGAGAGGGGGAGAGAAACAAAGAGAAGTAAAGATAGACAAATAGAGATGAAGAGAGGGAGAGTGAAATAGGGGGAGATAGAGAGGGAGAGAGAAAGAGGGAGAGAAAGATATTTGGGAAGAGAAACAGAGAGAGATAGAGATCTATATAAGGGGATAGGGAGGGATCAAGGGAGGGAGAGATGGGGATATATATATAGGGAGAGAGAGAGAGAGAGAGAGAGAGAGAGAGGGGGGGGGACAATGATAGGTACAGGAGGAAGAGAAAGAAGAGATAGAGAGGGAGAAAGAGAGAAGAGGGGAGGAGATGGATCAATAGAGAGCGAGAGGGATCTCGAGGAAGATATATAGATAGAGATGAAATATAGAGAGATAGAGAGGTATAGGGAAATATAGAGAGAGATAGGGAGAGAGATAGAGAGATAGGGAGATAGAGGTAGAGAAAGATATGGATAAAGAGAGAGACAATGAGATATAAATAGAGAGGGCGGGAGAGATAGGGAGATATAGATAGAGGGGGCAAGAGTTAGCCATAAAGAAGGTGACAAAGACAAGTGATAGAAAGAATATGAGGGGAGGGAAAGATAGAGAGATAGATATATCTAGATAGAGATAAAGATAGAGATAGATATAGGGAGGAAAAAACAAGGAGTGTGTGTATACGACTAAGAGAGAGATAGAGGGAAAGAAATAGAGAGGAGAGATGAGAAGTAGATAGATATAAAAAGAGGGAGTGATAGGGAGAGAGGAAGAGATAAGGATAAAAAGAGGGAGAGATAGGGATAGAAAGAGGGATAGATAAAGATAAAAAGGAGAGACAAAGAGATAGATATAACTTGGAAAATATAGAGGGTGAGAGAGAGAGATAGATATATAGGGAGGAAGATATGAAGGGAGAGGGAGAAATAGAGATAGACATAGGAAGACACTGAGAGAGGGGGAGATGGAGAGATATAAAAATAAAGATATAGGAAGTGATATATAGAGAAAGGTAGATAGAGGGATATAGAGAGAGATAGAGAGTAGGAGAGATGGAGGGAGATATCAAGTGAATAAGAGAGAGAGAGATGGAGATAATAAGATATAGATACATAAGGAGAGGGAGAGATGGGAGGATAGAAATAAAGGGGATGTGACTGAGAGATAAAGGAGGTGATAGAGATAAGTAATAGAGAGAGGGGGGGTGTAGAGAGATAGAGATAGGGATAGGGAGGGATAAATAGGGAGTGTGTGTGTGAGAGAGAGTGAGAGATATGGAGATATATATATATATATATATATATAGAGAGAGAGAGAGAGAGAGAGAGAGAGAGAGAGAGAGAGAGAGAGAGAGAGAGAGAGATATAAATAGGGAGTGGTAGGGAGTGAAAGAGAGGTGGGAGACATATAGACATAGATATAGTGGGAAATATAGAGGGGGAAGAGAGAGATGTAGGGAGAGGTAAGGAGATAGAGGTAGGGAAGAGAGATAGAGAGGAAGATATGTAAAATTAAATTATCTTAGTTATGCTAGGGATGTATAATTTAAGTGAAAAAAATGTACAAGTTTAATGTTAGGCTCAAATCATTAAATGTATATGTGAAAATATCTTAGTTGAATAAATCTAATTTACTTGGCTTTGTTCTAGAACAACCATTATTTCTATTTTATTAAAGAAATGCATTTATACACCATAGAATGAATATGAGATTTAAACATTAATGAATTCTTCTCCCAAAGTAAATGGATGACACATGACACCTATTTGAAAGAGTAAGTTGGATCTTCTTTAATAAACATTGCTTGCTTAATATTTTTTGATATAAATAATTTCTAATCATACTTTCCTTTATGATCAAATTTCTCTCACCTCTAGTGTATATTTATATTTAATAATTTATATTATGTAAAATATAAAAAATAAATAAATGCTATATAGTAGTGAATCCATTATGCAGTTAGATTTTACTGTAAAATTATTTTTCTAAGTTTGAAGAATGTGGGCATATATTGTATGGTATCGATTTGCATGTGATTCTTTTCAAATCTTGAAATGCATGGTAAGTTTTGATACCAATTATGGGTTACATTTGATTGTGAGTCATGCATATAAATCTAAGGAATGTAGGACAATTTGTAGTGTATCAATTATGGAGTACATTTTATCATATGGTCCACACTTACAAATTTTAAGACAAAGGAACATAATGTATAGTACCAATTTAATTGTATTCCATGTTTAAAAACTTGAGAATGTGATGAAAGTTGTATAGTATTCATGAGGGGTTACATTTGACCATGTTCCATGTTAATAAACCTTTAGTATGTCAAGTGAGTTGCAAAATGCTTAGTATGCATTATATTTGATTGTGATCCACAATTACAAACTTCAAGTATGCGAAATGAATTGTCATGTACCAATTATGGGTTACATTTAACTGTGATCCATGTTTACAAATCTAAAGAATGTGAGATAAATTATAGGTTATTGATTATCTATCACATTTAACTATGATAGTTTAATTTTTTAATGGGATAGTTTAATCATTTAATGAGATAGTTCAATTTTTGAAATATTCACTTCAAGTTCAAAGTACCCTCTTCTTGAAGATTCATTTACATATTCAGACGAAGGGCATAACAATAGAAAGAAAAACAAGCCTAAAATTAGTGAGAAGTAAAAATTAGGTCATAGGGCTCGCCCCAATTATTGTATCATACTTTCCTTTAAGATCCAATCTCTCCTACTTCTAGTCTATTTTTATATTTAATAATTTATATTATGTAAAATATAAAACAATAATAAATTTGTAATACAATAATTTTAAGCATGCAAAATGGATTATCATGTGCCAATTATGGGTTACATTTGACTGTGATCCATGTTTACAAATCTAAAGAATATGCGATAAATTATAGGTTATTGATTATTTATCACATTTATCTATGATAGTTTAGTTTCTTAATGGGATAGTTCAATCATTTAATGGGATAGTTCAATTCTTAAATATTTGCTTCAAATTCAAATTACCCTCCTCTTGAAAAATCATTTCCATATTTAGATGAAGAAGGGCATGACAATAGCAAGAAAAACAAGCCTAGAATTAGTGAGAAGTCAAAAGTGGTTCATAAGGAGTCCCAATTAAAGTATCATACTTTCCTTTAGGATCCAATCTCTCCTACGTCTTGTCTATATTTATATTATGTAAAATATAAAACAATAATAAATGTAATACAATATTGAACCCATTATGCAATTATGTAGTTAGATTTGACTATAAAATTATGTTTGTAAGTTTGAAGAATGTCTAGGCATATATTGTATGGTAACAATTTGTATGCGACCTATAGGTTTTCATATCTTTAGAATGTGGGGTAAGTTTTGATAACAATTATGGGTTACATTTGATTGTGAGGCATGCTTACAAATCTTAGGAATGTAGGACAAGTTTTAGTGTATCAATTATCGAGTACATTTTATCATATGGTTCACACAAATTTTAAGATAGTGGAGCATAGTGTATGATACCCATTTAATTGTATTCCATGTTTTAAAACTTGAGAATGTGACAAAAGTTGTACAATGTTAATGATGGGTTATATTTGACCATGTTCCATGTTAACAAACCCTTAGTATGTCAAGTGAGTTCAATATGCCTATTGCTAATTACATTTGATTATGATCCATAACTACAAATTTTAAGCATGCAAAATGAATTGTCATGTACCAATTATGGGTCATATTTGATTGTGATCCATGTTCATAAATCTAAAAAATGTGAGATAAAGTGTAGGTTATTGATTGTTTATTACATTTAGCTATAATTCATGTTTACAAATATTAAGAATGTTGGGTTAGTTTTGGTCTATAAGCATGAGATACATTTGATTATGATCCATAACTACAAATTTTAAGCATGCAAAATGAATTGTCATGTACCAATTATGGGTTATATTTGATTGTGATCCATGTTCATAAATCTAAAAAATGTGAGATAAAGTGTAGGTTATTGATTGTTTATTACATTTAGCTATAATTCATGTTTACAAATATTAAGAATGCTGGGTTAGTTCTGGTCTATAAGCATGGGATATATTTTTTAAAACATGATCCATGTTCTAATGCCAAATAACAAAAAAATAGTAAATATTTAGTATATTTAATAATTAGATATTTATTATTTAATTATAAAAAGTATTTTATCATAAAAACTATATATTGATTATTGATTATTTATTATTATATTTATATAATATTAAAACTTTAATATATTTTTAATATAACATTATAGAATTGTATATTTATATTATATGTTCAATTATATATTTATTTTATATAACAATTTTTTTAATAATAATTGTCTTAAATTAAGATATTGTATTTTATTATTATTAATCTAATTAATTAGGTTTTCTTGCCGCTGTTAATCACTCCCTGCACAAAAAACGAGAACAACACTCGGCTATGTTGGTGTGCCGCCAGAGTAACTCCCACGCCTCCAACCGAATATACTGCTCATACACTCCGACTGAACAAAAACACGGCGGACAGAAAAATTCGACGATTGGCAAGAAGGAAAAATCTGACGGCTGCGATTCTTTTAGTCATGTTGCATGCTTCAGATGCCGTGACAGCCGTCGAGATGCTCTCACAGATAGCCTCAGTTCATAGAGGTGTGTAGTTAGTGTAATCATTCATAACTCAAATTGAATATAAAACACATTTAACTCGAAAACGATTACACACCAACTTGATGTTACTGTAGGAGGGAAGCATGTGCCCATTGATCGAGATATTTACAAAAATGCGCCGTCGAAAGTTGGAAATAGTAAATGGGAGGCAAATTGCACTGCATTGAAATTTGTAAACAATCAATCATAGTCAAGGGAAAAGTTAAGTTAAATGTTGATCTGCATTTTCTTATTTTACGACATAAATTCGAGGGAGGAGAAGCTTATCTGCATGGAGGAAACAGATGCTCTGGCACTCTAAGGAAGATGACTGAGAACGCACCCATCTCCTTCGGCTCCTCCAAATTGCCGGCTGGAAAGAAAACAGCTTGAAAAAGGCGTCGTCGTTATTTTCTTTCGAGCGGGCAATAAGGAGAAGACGAACGAGATGGTGCTTCTATTATAAGAGAGAACAGCATTGAAAAAGAACGGGAGGACGTTGGAAATGAAGAGAAGAAGATGACTGATAATAACTCTCGGGATGAAGTTGCGGCCTCTCACGTGTTGCAATGGATGTAAAAATCTCTTATTTATGGTCATATTAGTGTTCTATTGTTTATAATCATTTTTAAAATCTGCCGTTTATTATCGTGGAACGCTTTATTGTTTATAATCATGCTTAAAATTGTTTCAGGTATATCTTGCGCTCCGTCGTCTTCCTTAGGCGGACATGCTTCTCTTCCAAATCCGCACATATTTTGGGTCTTTTCGAAAGAACACTTTAACTCTTTTTCTTGTTCTCTCGTCCTTGACGAGGGTTTAGCTGCACTAGTAGTATCGAATGTTAGGGTTTACGATGGCATCCGTCTCCTAATGGCAAGAATCTGTGCCGTAGAAAGAAAAAACACAGGCAATTGTTCAGTAGAAGAGAACACACTCTTGTTCTCCAAATTAGCAGATTTCTTGGTCTTCTTGAAAAAACACTCTTGTTCTCCTGATCGTTTTACGAATAATGAGGGTTTCGCTGCACTAGTAGTATCGATATTAATGTTAGGGTTTTTGATGGCATCTGTCTCTCCTAATGGCAAGAATCTATGTCGTAGATTGTTCAGAGGACGAGAACTGTAACCATCATTTATTGTTCCGAATTTCAATACAGTACAGCTTCACCTATGTGCTATCCATTTATAGTTTTCAATTGTGGACGGCGTAATTGGCTCTTTGTAAACATTTTATTTGCTTTAGTCATTTTTTATTATCTATCAATAATTTTTTTTGCTTTGACTGAATGGAAAAAATTAGTGTAGGCTAGCGCTACCTTGTGCGTTTGGGGCAGGCATTACCAAAGCACAGTCGCATACTGCATCACTACACTGCAATTGATAACTTAGGCAGCACACATTACAGTCAGTTTTCTAAATGTACAGTAATTTCTAACTCACCAAATTCCAACTATTATTGACAGCGATCTGTTTTTAAATTTTGAATTTGCATCCCTTTATAAAGTTCAAAATATAACACTTGAGTGACAAGGCCTTCTTAACTCCTATGTCGTAGATAGTGTGGTCCCCGGTTAGAAAACTACTCAAATATTGTGTCGATCTGTGATTCCTCATATATTGATGTTAAAATAATTTTATTTTATTATTGTTATGTTGTAATATAAAATTATCGGTAAAATATAATAAATTTATCTATTAAATTTTTAATTGACAAATTTGAGATTTTATTTTTATATTTATGATATATTAAGTAGATATTTAATTTAAATATAAATTTAAAGTTTAAATTTCAATTTTTAATAATCTTTATTTGGTACAATTAATTAAAAGACAAATATTAAATTATTCAAATATTGTTGGTGTATAACTCAACATGAGTTATCCTAACATAACCATAGTTGGTAGTTTTCCTCACATGTGGAAAGACTAATTCCACTCTATGAGTCATTAGTAAATGTGTCACCTATATTTGACACATCTCTGCTACATTTTAGGTTGGTTGAATCTTGAGCTATTCTTTTGGTTCTATTTTCGCCACCTTTCCTATTATCATGGAGTATTGTTTCCCAAACTTCACCTATTTATACTTGTTCATTTGTAATACAAGTCATTCGATTTCACTTGCAATCTTGTGCTTGTTTGTTTTTCCATGATCTTGGTTGTTTCCACATGGTATCAGAGCAAACGTGGTAAGCTTCAAGCCGTTTTGCTTGCTGTGCGAATCACTTTCATTGACGTCGAGTTTGTGTGAGTTTGAATAGCCCTCATAGGAAATTATTTCAACGTAACAGTAAGGCCATCCATCGGCCTTGTTGCTTCTCACAGTCACCTCATCACGTAGGCCAAGGCTGCCCGGGCTGTGCATACTGCAGTGAGGCATCTTCAGGCGTGAAGAACAGATAGTTTGTTGTGCAATCATTGGGAAACATCTGCCACATGATTTGCATATTCTGTTTAAAATCCACTGCCTGTGGATAGCAGCAACCAGAGGAAGTTTTTACTATCAACAAACGTGACACTTCTCCACAGAGAGGCACGGTTTGAAGACTTTCTCACTAGTCGTTTCTGCAATCCGAAGGCTGGGGAGGCGACATTTTTTGACAGGCCCGAGCCTTTGGCTTTTGTGTGAAGGGTATTCGGCCTCTATTCACCTCTGTAGGCATTTGATCTGCGGCTGCGTGACCAATCTGAGGGGGAAGGCCACGATTTGCTTGATTTTGCTTTTTGAGGCATCGACCTTTGTTTTTTGGGAACATTCATCAGCAATGGTCGGCTCACTGGAAAAGCTAAGCGCTATTTGAAGGCCTCTTCTCGTGAATAGATTTTGGAGGCTGCAGACTTCTTAATGCTCTCTGCATATGATTCAGAGGCATAGGAGATTGGCGTTTGCTTTGTATCGCCGACTAAGTCATCAGATCGGCATCCTTCTCCGCCAGGCCATCCTCTCTACATCGACGGTAATTAAGTGTGTTCATATTGCACACTTATTAGAGAAGTGATTTTTTGTGTAAGTGTGTTACCTTTTTCACTTTCTTTGTCTCTTTCTTTCAAATTTTCTACATCTACTATCTAAGTGACTAAAAGCATGATGGAGTCTACAATTCCCATTCCTCCACTAACACCTTTCAATTATCATGATTGGAAGATTAAAGTTAGCCTTGTACTAAAAAATAAGGGCCTATAAAGGATAACTATGGGAATGGAAAAATAACCTAATGCAGCCAAAGAAAAAGAAAAGTTTTTCAACAAATGTGATCAAGCATTTGGCTTTCTATGTTTAAATCTATCTCCAAAATTATTGTTTCATGTCAAAAGTTTAACTACACCCAATCAAGTGTGGGAAACTTTAGACAAACTATTTGGAAAAATTGATGAACTCAGAAGTCATGAATTAGAAAATCAACTCTTAGGTCTTAGTCCTAGAAGTTTTACAACTTTAGAAGATTTCTTCACAAAGTTTAAATCTTTAAAGTTACAGTTAAAAGATTGTGGAATTGACAAGAAAGAGGATCAGTTAATCCTTTCAGTACTTTCCAAATTAGGTCCAGAATTTTTTGTGTTTGTATCAACTTTCTATTCTACTAAAAGTGCTTTGGGAGCATCATGGAAAATGCCCACTCTAGATAAATTCATTTCCGATCTCACAAGGGAACAGGAGAAACTAATTCAGATGGATTCTTTGAAGTCTACAAAGCCTCAAGCTCTAATCACAGGGAATGAAAAGCCACAAACTTCACATGGGAAGACAAACACTAAAAAGGACAAGGCTGGTAAGAAAGGAGATAAAATTGATGATTTAAAAAAGGATAAATCTTCTCAACAAAGTAAGCACATTACTGAGAAGATAATATGTGCCTTTTGTAAAAAATCGGGGCATGATGAACATACGAAACAAATTGAAAGTCTCTCAAATATTCTTAAAAAGAATAATATTGGGATTCCTGATTTTGGCAAGGCATCTTATTAACTCAGGATAATACCAAGGACAAAGAGAAATTAAAAGGCAGAGCTCTAGTTGTTACGTTATCTTCATCTTCATCTCCATCATGGATTATTGATTATGGTGCTACTCATCATATGGGTTCTTCTTAGGTTGCTTTCACATCCTTAGGGCCATCCAAAATGTCTTCAGTCAACTTAGGTGATGATACCCCAGTATTGGTTAAAGGGAGAGGGTCTGTTGAAGTTGAAGGAGGAATTTTTTCTGAAGTTCTTAGTGTACCTTCACTTTCAACTAATCTCCTTTCAATCTATCAAATAACACAGTTAGGGAAGGGTATGAGAGTTTATTTCTCTCCAAATTCAGTTGAGATAAGAGAATTACAAAGTAATAACTTAGTTGCTATAGGAGAAGCCAATCACCAATCCAGATTATATTCCTTCTCTAGTTTTGCTATAGATATTTCTCCAAAGGCACTACTAACTCATTTAGATGAAGTTAGTAAATTATGGCATGAACGGTTTGGCCACCTTAACTACCATTATCTTGAACAACTACGGCAACAAAAAATGGTTAATGGATTACCAAAAGTCAAGTTTTCTAAAGGACTATGTGAAGGATGTGCACTTGGTAAACATCCTGAAGCAAAGTTTGACAAAGGAGAAACTTGGAGGGCAAAACAAGTTATAGAACTTGTTCATAGTGATGTTTCAGGGGATTTTCCACATCCTTCTTTTACAAAGGCTAGATATGTTCTCACATTTATTGATGATTTCTCATGTTTTACATGGGTCTACTTCCTTAGGCAAAAATCAGAAGTATTTGATTCTTTTCAAGATTTCAAAGCTCTAGTCGAAAAACAGTTAGGGAAAGTCATCAAGGTTCTTCGAACAGATAATGGTAGAGAATATGTTAATAACATTTTTGAGCAATTTTGCACAACATAAGGGATAGAGTTGCAACACATAGTTCCATATACCCCTCAACAAAATGGTGTTGCAGGACATAAAAATAGGTCTTTAAAGGAGATGGCTAACTGTATGATTAATTCCAAAGGTTTACCACCATCTTATTGGGCTGAAGCTATCAATTGTGCATGTTACATTCAGAATAGGGTTTCTCACAAAGCCTTGAAAGGAATCACTCCCTTTGAAGCTTGGAAAGGATGGAAACCAATAGTTGATCACTTCAGAGTATTTGGTTCACCTGCTATGGCCCGCATTCCTAAAGAACATCACAAGGCTATGGATGCACCAATCCAAACCTTGTATCTTTGTTGGATATCCAGAAGGTGTTAAAGGTTACCGCCTACTACACCCTACCACACATGAGTTGTTCATCGAGAGAAGTGTCAAGTTTCAAGAAACACCCCTTGAAACAATTCTTGACATTCCTCGTCATACTATTGATTCTCCAGATTATGATAATATTTCTGATGATTCAAATCATTTGCAACAAATTTCTAGTGTAGTTAGTAGTTCTTCTACTTCCTCCAGTTCACAAAATGATGATTGCACTGAAAATTCATCTTCATCTAGTTCAGGGATTGAATTAGAATTTGACATTTCTGCACTAGATTTGCCCACATCTAGAACTCTACGCTCACTTCATACAACAAATGATAGACAGCTTCAGACAGACTTTCAGGAGGAATCTCATGCCTTCTTTGCTTCAGTGTTTGATCCATAGACATTTAAAGATGCATCATGCATACCTGAGTGGGATGTTGCCATGAATGAGGAATATGATTCCTTAATCAAAAATCACACTTGGGACTTAACTTCTCTTCCTAAGGGGAGAAAAGTAGTTCGATGTAAATGGATATATCAGACTAAATATGCAGTAGATGGGTTAGTTGACAAGTACAAAGCACGGTTAGTTGCTAAAGGTTTTTCACAAGTAGCAGGGATTGACTATACAGAGACCTTTGCACCCATTGCAAAGATGACTTCAATCAGACTCACACTTGCTATAGCCTCAGCACATGGGTGGGAAGTACATCAAATGAATGTAAAGAGTGCATTTTGGTGCAGGAGCACCTAGGTAGTCAGGAATTTTTGATATGAGTTTTTTTTTGTTTGAGCCTTCTTGGTTTTGTTTGTGTTGGAATGATGTTTTCTAATAAGGTCATGTTGACCAAAAGAGGGAAACACAAGGTTCTTGTCCAAATTTTAGAAATGAAGGCTTTTGCACTTATGGACAATTTTTGCAAAACCTTGCTCTATTTGTGTTTGAGTAGCCAAGAAGGGCCCATTTGACAAATAACTATTGGGAAATCATATTTAAAGGTTTCCTTGACCTTAAGGAAGGGTTGGAAGCATTTGTGTACGAAATTTTTGGTTGGAAATCCAAGAATAATAGTGTTTTGTTCCATTTTTTATGATTTTTGCTTATTAACAGTGTTAAAATGGATTAGATATGTTTCTGTCATTAATGGAGGATGTAGTGTAGGTTAATAGAAAGCTTTGAGTACCATTTGGTAGCTTTGATTATTTTTCTTTCTTTGTTTTTGTAAATATTTTTGGTTTCTTGTGCTTGCTGGCCTGAAACAGGCAGTGTTGAATAAATGGAGGCTTAGAGCACCTTCCCACCGTACAAACTGTACGGCCTTTTGAGAAATGTTCCCTAGCTCCATGCTTGTACATATATTGGTTGGTAGGGTTTGTGTGGTTGCAGGAAGTGCTAGCATTTTGATGCCCTAGGCGAGCCAGTGCAGGTTTGGCTAGGAAAAGTTGTTGTGTAGGTCACTTTTTTTGCAGGGGTGATAATATTTGAATGATTTCCTTATGGGAGGAGTTAGGGTGGTGTATTATCTAGTTACTACATGAAGGAGAAGGTTCCAACTATTCATTTGGTGTGTAAACCAATTGGGAATTTGCAAACTGCCAAGAAAGGTTTAAAAAAACCCTAGTTTTTGCTCTAATTCAAGCAATGGCCTTGTACGGACAGTAGAAGGCTGAAACCTCAAAAATCCTTGAGTGTTAACCTTATAAATCAAGAACCTTGAGAAAAGAACAGGAAGTCCTTTTGAATTTTGTGAGTTATAACTAGTTTTGTTGGTGTAGGAGACCTAATAGGGGCTCAAAGGCTACTAGCCTTCCAAACCCTAGGAGTAGGTTTCTTGCAAGCAATGGGAAGTTAAAGTCTTGGGGGATGTTCAGAAATCTTTGGAGGACAGTTTGAAGCTTTTCAGGACATTTCACCACCCCTGCAAGAGTAAATGGAGTGTTGAGGAAGATTGGCCTTTAGTATGGTGTAAAGGCTAAGGAAGAGTTGTGGAAATGAACCAAGGTGAACTTGGTGGTTGGAGTTTGTGGTAGAAGAGGGGTTGGTCAGACAAATCAGGGGTTCCTAGTCATGTGTAGGAACCTATAGGTTAGATTGGTGAAGCAAAGCACCAAGGAGGTCTAGTAAGGAAAGGCCTAGAGTAGGAATCATTGAGTGATTCCTCCAATCTCTCTCCCTATCAGATTGGTATTAGAGCGAGCAAAATATTTGGGAAAGAGTAATATATGTCAGAGGTTGAGTCAAGTGATACTACCATCATGGTGACATATGCACAATTGGCCAAGATGGTTGAAGAGCAGGAGGAAGATAATAGGCAATTGAGGGAAAGGATAGCCCAACTTGAGGCAGCAGTGAGGAGTGCATAGTTTGAGGGAAGAATTCCAAAAGAAGAAGAGGTTGCAGAGGAAGATAAGACCCCTGAACCTAACCCTATTTTGAAGGAGGAGCCTTTCTTAAAGGTATTGAATGCCTTGAGTGGAAAAGAACTTGAAGGCATACCACTTTTTAGTGGAAAGATGGAAGCAGACCTAGTCATGGATTGGATAGAAGGCATGGAGAATCATTTTGAATGTGATGGAGTCACTGAAGCACAGAAGGTGAAGGTGCTAAGTCAATATTGAGAGGATTAGCCTTGACATGGTGGAAGTTCATTCAGACTAAGAGGGAAAAAGAAGGAAAATAGCCCATATCAACTTGGAAAGGAATGGTTGCTAAGGTAAAAGAAGCCTACATGCCAGATGACTATGAGATTCAATTGCACAAGAAAAGGAAAATTCTGAGGCAGAAAGACCAAGATGTAAACACTTATACTGAAGAGTTTCAAAAGCTTTGTATGAGGTCTAATGTTACAGAGGATGAGAGTCTCAAAGTGGCAAGGTATCTTAATGGCTTGAAATGGAACATCCAAGAAGAGATGGCTCTTTTGAGTCCTAAAATAGTACATCAATGTTATCAGTTGGCTATCAAGATTGAGGAAAGGAACAAGAGGAAGCAAGATCAGACTTCCAAGGGCAGAGACAAAGGCAGAGATCAAAGAGATCAAAGAGGACAGTGTGGTGGTTACCAAGGAAGAGGCAGTGACCAAAGAAATCAAGGAGAAGCAAAGCTCACTGAGCATGGAGGTGAAACATCTTCAAGAGGAGGATACAACAGAGGAAGAGGATCTCAAGGAGGTTCAAACAGAGGAAGAGGAGTATGCAAGAGCAGTTCTTATTTTGCAAACATGAAGTGTTATCATTGTAACCAACTAGGTCACCCTGCTTATAGATGCTCAGAGAAAGCATCTTCATCAAGCACTGAAAAGAGAGCGGCCTATGCACAAGAGGACACCATGAGTCCTAAATCATCTGAGATCAGTCACATAGAATCTACGGTAGGAGAGAATCTAATGTTTAACAGAGTTCTGATCAGACAGCCAGTCAAGGAGGAACCAAAACAGAGAAGAGCTCTTTTTAGAGTAAGGTGCAAGATATTTGGAAAAGTGTGCAAAGTTATTGTAGATTCAGGTTCAACAGACAATATAATCTCAGAGGAGGTAGTAACTAAGCTGAAATTAGAGAAGGTACCCCACAATAACCCCTACAAGGTCACATGGCTGAACAAAGGGCAGAGTGTTTTGGTTAATGATCAGGTAACGGTGGAATTTTCAATTGGAGGATATAAAGATAAGCTAGTTTGTGATGTATAACCCATGGATGCATGCCATCTACTACTGGGCAGACCATGGAAATATGACAGAAGTGCCTTTTATGATGGGAAAGAGAACACCATCTCATTCAAGAAGGATGGAAGAACCTTCAAGTTGCAGTCACTATTAGAAGAGGATGAAGGATAGTCCAAGACACCTAACATCATGTTGAGTAGTGGTAAGGAGTTCCTTAAGGACCTACACCAAGCGAATGAAGGATATGTGGTTGTGTTGCAACCTAAAGAGGAAGACAAAGCTGAAAATACAGTCTTACTAGAAGCAGTCCAAAGGTTGCTTGATAAGTACAAGAGCATAGTTAGTGATGGTACACCTGCAACTCTACCACCAAAGAGAGCAATAAGTCATCAAATTGACTTCATACCTGGAGCCTCATTACCTAACAAAGTAGCATACAAACTTACTCCAGAGCAGAATTTAGAGGTAGCTAGACAAGTGCAAGAATTATTGGATCAAGGATTGATTCAAAAGAGCATCAGCCCATGTGCAGTGCCAGTGGTTTTAGCAACCAAGAAAGGAGGTAAGTGGAGAATTTGTACTGATTCTAGGGCAATAAATAGGATCACCATTAGGTATAGGTTTCCTATTCCTAGAATTGAAGACTTGATGGATTGTCTTCAGATCTTCACAAAGTTGGATCTCAAGAGGGCTACCATCGATCAGAATTAAGGATGGTGATGAATGGAAGACAACTTAAGACAAATGATGGGTTATATGAGTGGAAAGTGATGCCATTTGGCCTCTCAAATGCCCCTAGCACGTTCATGAGACTAATGAATGAAGTGCTTAAGGATTTCACAGGGATCTTTGTGGTAGTATATCTTGATGACATACTGATTTTTAGTAAGACAGCAGAAGAACACTTCAAGCATGTGGAGATGGTTCTTAAAAGGTTGCAAGAAGAGAAGTTGGTAATCAATCTTGAGAAGTGTGAGTTCTTCAAGCAAGAGCTGGTCTATTTGGGTTTTGTAGTGTCCAAGGGATCATTAAAGATGGATCCAAGCAAGGTGGAAGCCATCCTAAACTGGCCTACACCAACCACAGCAATAGAGGTAAGAAGTTTTCATGGATCAGCCCAATTTTATAGAAAATTCATAAGGAACTTTAGTGGTATATGTGCACCAATCCTAGATACTATCAAAGGTGGTCTGAAAACAAAGTTTAAGTGGACTCAAGAGGCTGATAAAGGGTTTGAAAAACTCAAACAAGAAGTGGCAACTCAACCTATTCTATTATTGCCTAGTTTTGACAGGTTGTTCACAGTTGAGTGTGATGCAAGTGGAGTAGCAGTAGGAGGAGTACTTAGTCAAGAAGGTAGGCCTGTGGCCTTCTTTAGTGAAAAGCTCAATGAAGCCAAGAAAAAGTACTCTACTTATGATCTAGAGTTGTATGCTTTAGTGCAGTCCCTTAGGAAGTGGAAGCATTATCTTTTTCCCAAAGAGTTTGTGGTCTTTACTGATAACCAGACACTTAGTTATATCAACACCCAAGAAAAGTTAAGTAATAGGCATTTGAAATGGATGGAATACATCCAAGCCTTCACATTCACTATCAAGCACAAGAAAGGGAAAATGAACAAGGTGGCAGATGCATTAAGTAGAAGGTTGTTGACAGTGCAGGAGATATAGCTGAAGAGCATTGGATTAGAGAGTTTCAAAGACCTCTATGGTGAAGATGAAGACTTATCAGAAGATTACAAGGTATGTTTTGATTTTGAGAATTATTTTCATAGCCAATATTCTGAGTATACATTGTAAAATGGACTGTTATTTAAGGGTAATCAGTTATGTGTTCCAAGAGGATCTATGAGGGAAAATTTGATTCAAGAAAAGCATAATGGAAGTCTTAGTGGACATTTTGGTATCAATAAGACCTTAGAGCTAGTACAAAGGTTCTATTACTGGCCTAAGTTGGCAAGAGATGTTAGGAGGTATGTGGAACAATGTGTTGTGTCCATGAAAGCTAAAGGAGGAGCTAGCAATGCTGGTTTATATCAACCCCTACCCATTCCTAACAGACCATGGGAGTGTGTGAGCATGGATTTTGTGGTAGGCCTTCCTAAGACCAAAACTGGTTTTGACAGTGTTTATGTTGTGGTAGACAGATTTAGCAAGATGAGTTATTTTATTCCCCGCAAAACTACTCATGATGCTAGCTACATAGCTCATCTTTTCTTGAAGGAGGTTGTAAGGATCCATGCCTTGCCTCTAAGTATTGTTTCTGACAGAGATGTGAAGTTCATGAGTCACTTTTGGAAGACTCTATGGAGCAGATTGGGTACAAACCTATCTTTTGGATCAGCTTACCATCCTCAGACCGATGGTCAAACAGAGGTGATTAACAGAGTGTTGGGTAATCTTTTAAGGTATCTAACCAAGGAGTATGGACAGACATGGGATATGGTTATCTCCCAAGCTGAGTACGCTTATAATGATAGTGTCAATAGAATTATAGGGAAAAGTCCTTTTGAAGTTGTGTATGGAATGCACCAAAGTATGTGAGCTTAGAAACTTAGGAACCATGAAGAATAGGAGTGGACATGCAGAAGACTTCAGTCAGACTATGAAGGAGATTCAGGAGCAGGTCAAGAAAATAGTCACAACAACAACCCAAAAGTTGAAGGAGAAAGTTGATTTGTCAAGGAAGGATGTACAATTTGCTATGTTATGGTCCACCTCAAAAAATCCAGATTGCAAAAGGGAATGTCAACCAAGTTATAGATGAAAAGAGTGGGTCCATGCAAGGTATTGGCCAAATATGGCAAGAATGCTTACAAGGTAGAATTACCAGTAGACCTAGGCATATCCCAGTGTTTAATGTGGCTGATCTGATCAAGTATAAGGGGACAGTCACTGACATGGATCAAAATAGCAAGGAGATATTCAAGGATGTCAGCAACATGACTTTACCAACTCCAGACAAGCTACAAGCAGAGAAAATATTGGAGTCAAGAGTGAAGAAGGCTACAAGACATAGGGTGTACAAGGAGCATCTTGTCAAATGGATGAAAAAGCATTAATCTGAGGCTACCTAGGTGGAAGAAGCAAAATTTAAGAAGCAAGGCATTGATATATCACTCATCTCTCCTAAGATTCCCTAGTGCTTGTGCAGAGAGGGGGAGAATGGTGCAGGAGCACCTAGGTAGTCAGGAATTTTTGATATGAGTTTGTTTTGTTTGAGCCTTCTTGGTTTTTTTTGTGTTGGAATGATGTTTTCTAATAAGGTCATGTTGACCAAAGGAGGGAGACACAAGGTTCTTGTCCAAAGTTTAGAAATGAAGGTTTTTGCACTTATGGACAATTTTTGCAAAACCTTGCTCTGTTTGTGTTTGAGCGGCCAAGAAGGGCCCATTTGGAAAATAACTATTGGGAAATCATATTTAAAGGTTTCCTCGACCTTAAGGAAGGGTTGGAAGCATTTTTGTACGGAAGTTTTGGTTGGAAATCCAAGAAAAATAATGTTTTGTTCCATTTTTTCTGATTTTTGCTTATTAACAATGCTAAAATGGATTAGATATGTTTCTATCATTAATGGAGGATGTAGTGTAGGTTAATAGCAAGATTTGAGTACCATTTGGTGGCTTTGATTATCTATCTTTCTTTGTTTTTGTAAATTCTTTTGGTTTCCTGTGCTTGCTGGCCTGAAACAGGCAGTGTTGAATAAATGGAGGCTTAGAGCACCTTCCCACCGTACAAACTATACAACCTTTTGGGAAATGTGCCCTAGCTCCATGCTTGTATATATATTAGTTGGCAGGGTTTGTGTGGTTGCAGAAAGTGCTAGCATTTTGATGCCCTAGGCGAGCCAGTGCAGGTCCGGCTAGGAAAAGTTGTTGTGCAGGTCACTTTTCTTGCAGGGGTGATCAGATTTGGATGATTTCCTTATGGGAGGAGCTAGGATGGTGTATTATATAGTTACTACATGAAGGAGAAGGTTCCAACTGTTCATTTGGTGTGTAAACCAATTGGGAGTTTGCAAACTGCCAGTAAAGGCTTAAAAAAACCCTAGTTTTTGCTCTAATTCAAGCAATGGCTTTGTACGGATAGTAGAAGGCTGAAACCTCAAAAATCCTTGAGTGTTAACCTTATGAATCAAGAACCTTGAGAAAAGAATGGGAAGTCCTTTTGACTTTTGTGAGTTATAATCAGTTTTGTTGGTGTAGGAGACTTAATAGGGGCTCAAAGGCTACTAGCCTTCCAAACCCTAGGAGTAGGTTTCTTGCAAGCGATGGGAAGTTGAAGTCTTGGGGGATGTTCAGACATCTTTGGAGGATAGTTTGAAGCTTTTCAAGACATTTCATCACCCCTGCAAGAGTAAATGGAGTGTTGAGGAAGATTGGCCTTTAGTATGGTGTAAAGGCTAAGGAAGAGTTGTGGAAATGAACCAAGGTGAACTTGGTGGTTGGAGTTTGTGGTAGAAGAGGGGTTGGTAAAAAAAACCAGGGGTTCCTAGTCATGTGTAGGAACCTATAGGTTAGATTGGTGAAGCAAAGCACCAAGGAGGTCTAATAAGGAAAGGCCTAGAGTAGGAATCTGTGAGTGATTCCTCCAATCCCTCTCCCTATCACATTTCTTCATGGAGATCTTGAGGAGGAGATCTACATGGAACAACCTCTAGGGTTTTTTCACGATTCATCCTTAGTGTGTATATGAAGGAAATCTATCTATGGCCTAAAACAAGCACCCAACGCTTGGTATGGTAAGATGGATTCCTATCTTCTATCTTCAGGATTCATTCGATGCAATTCATATCCTAATGTGTATCTTCTATGCCATGATGATTCATTGTTAATACTGGTTCTTTATGTTGATGACCTTTTAATCACTGGGAGTGCTTCCTCTGCTATTATGGTAGTAAAATCAGCACTTCAAGAAAGATTTGACATGACATACTTAGGGTTACTGCATTACTTTCTTGGTATTGAGATATCTCAATCAGATTCAGGGATTGTTCTTGCTCAGCCCAAGTATGCTCTTGATTTACTTGAATGTTTTCACATGACTAATTGTCAACCAACTCCAACTCCCTACTTATCTAGTGTTAAGCTTGAGAATTTTTTCCCTACACCATTAGTTGATGCAACATTGTACAGACAACTTGTAGGCAATCTTATTTACTTAACACATACTAGGCCTGACATATCATATGCAGTTGGCTTAGTTTCTAGATTTATGCAAGAACCTAATGAGTTGCACTGGAAAGCAGCTAAGAGGATTCTTCACTACCTTCAAGGTACACTCACATTTGGCATACATTATAGAATTAGTTCAACTATTGATTTGGTTGGTTTTATAGATTTAGTTTGGGCTGGTGATACAGAAAATCGCAAGTCCACTTCTGGGTAGAGTTTTTCACTTGGTTAAGGTCCTATCAGCTGGTCAAAAGAAAAATGCTATTGCTATATCTTCTATACATGCAGAGTTCTGAGGAGCTGTTAACTCAGCTACAGAAGCCAAGGCATCATTTCTGAATTTGGTATTCCTATCAGACGACCAATAGTTATCTATTGTGATAATCATAGTACTATCCAAATATGCAAGAATCTAGTTCAACATCAACGAACCAAACATATTGAGATTCATATGCATTATATTTGTGAGCTTATCCATGATCAGATCATCAACCTAATATTTTTCCAGTCTTCAGAACAAGTTGCCAACATCTTTACCAAACCCTTTACAGAAAGAAAGTTCATTCATCTACGAGCTCTTCTTGGTGTACGGTCTATATCGACATCATCATCAGGAGGGGCCATCTAAAGTCCTCTCTTTTGGACGATTTTTTTTCCCACAAGGTTTTCTTTCTTTCTCCAGTTTTGAGAGATATTTTGTAAATGAGTACCTAAAATGGCACACAGTCAGGACTCATGTTTCATAAATCTACCTAAGCTATGCTTAAGGGGGGGGGGTGTTGGTGTATAACTCAAGATGAGTTATCCTAACATAACCATAGTTGGCATTTTCCCTCACATGTGGAAAGACTAATTCCACTCTATGAGTCATTAGTAGATGTGTCACCCCATATTGGACACATCTCTGCTACATTTTAGGTTGGTTGAACCTTGAGCTATTCTTTTGGTTCTATTTTCGCCACCTTTCCTATTATCATGGAGTATTGTTTCCCAAACTTCACCTATTTATACTTGTTCATTTGTAATACAAGTCATTCGATTTCACTTGCAATCTTGTGCTTGTTTGTTTTTCCATGATCTTGGGTATTTCCACAAATATAAATGTAAAGTTTAAATTTTAATTTTATTAGTTGTCTTTATTTAGTTGAAATGACATTGATAATTAATTAAGAAACAAGCAAGGCTCTACTATTTGAGAGTTAATGTCAAATGACAAATACTAAATGAACTTTAGCACTTGAGAGACTTGTTGGAGAAGATTCATGCTTTCCTAGGCAATCAATTTGATGGGTAATTCATTTATTGGGTTGAATGTTTACTAAAGGTGTAGAATAAGGCCAAACACTATGAAATGTTATCTTAAACATTTAAAACTAATAAATATTTACTATGACATACCAACCGAGCCACAAAAAATGTTAAGAATTAATTAAACTATTATGCTCATATACTAAAATACCACTTAAAAAATCCTTACATGTAATATTAGAGTCAAAGGTTCCTTTTTAATGTTAATTTGTATGGAGAACTATTTTTTCTAGTGTTATTACCTAATACAAAATTTGTTGGGAGCAAGAGTGGTTGGGCAAGTGTGAGGAATTTGCAAGATGGATCTATGAGCAGGAACAAAAAGCAAAGTCTATGAGTGAGAATGAGATTGAAGATGGTGAAAAATGGGATGACGGTTTTTTCTTGGAGGATTTTTTGGGTGTTGATTGAGATAATGATGAGATTCTTCTTGACGTATTACTGGAGATCATACTATTGAATGCTCCTATTGTTCATGTGTTTCTTGTTCAGGAGTGTCTTTAAGGTTTTGAGCTAGGTCTGTAAAAGGATTTCCTTGTCTAAGTCTTATTTCCTCACGAAATGTGTGGTGAGCTTGGTCTAAAGAATGTGAAGGGTGTTTGTTCTAGGAAACCTAATTTTGTTGGGTTGCTTTATGAAGATGCTCCATGTGAGGTCGTGGGACTTTCCTTTGTGGATGTTCCTTCTTCTGTTGATTCTCTTGTGTTGGATCTCTATTTGGATTTTGGCCTGCGTAAGGGGTTCCTTACCTAGGCAACAACCCCTACATTTGTTGTGTCATCTTCTTGTGTTACAATGGAGATGTGACTCTATCTAGGGGGTTCCCTAATAAGCTTTTGTTGTAAGGGACTCCTCCTAAGCACAATGAGGGCTCGTTAGATTTCTGATCCAGGGTCGTTTTGGTTGCTCCCCAAGTTCAATTTTTTTTACTTACTACTTCGTCTCCCCTTCACCAAGACTCAGATCTTCCTCATCTTATTGGTGGTTCATGAGCGGTGATTGCTCAACCTTCTCATTATTTTAGAGTTGGTTTGGGCATGGGCTTCCCTCATCAAGAGGTTCCCTTTTTCCTCACCCTATTGACTAGGTTGCTAGAGATGGTATTTCTCCTCCTTTATGTGTGATGAATGATGATTGCATAGGAAATTTCTTCTCAACCATGGTGCCCCATATTACTACATATAATTCTCTCTTGCAAGACTCTATTTCACCTATGTGTTCCCTCTTTAGGGTTCCTGATGTTTTAGTGGATAAAGCCTTTGTGAGGATGCAATATGCCCTTATCAAAATATTTTTTGGGGCTTCAGGAAAATTCATTGCCAAAAATTCACCCCCAATAATTCACTGCCACAATTAATTGTTGGTGGTGAATTGTATACACAATGAATATATCACGACGATGAATTCTTGGTGGTGAATTGTTGGCGGTGAATTTTCCTAGAGCTACTTGTTAGGTATTGGTCAAACATTGATGTCATATGGAGTTGGGAAGCCATATATTAGGATTTTTCAAGTAGGTTTCATGTTGTAGCTTTGTTAAATGGATACCTCATATTTTCCTTTTAGTCCATGGAGGATTGTTCTAAAATTTTACAAGGAGGTCCCTAGTCTATTGATATGGCTTACCTTCATTTACAAAGATGGACTATTGGCTTTGATGTTTGGATTAGAGGTAAAAGATGGGTTTTGAAGGGGCCTGAAACCCTTTACAAAAAGGAAAAACTGACACAAAAAGAAAACATCAAGAAACAACCATCAGCCCAACGACAACAAACCACTAGCCAAAAAGTAGCCAAAAAATGACACACAACACTACATATTGTTCAGAATTTCAACAGCTTCCATCTCACTAGCAGCAAGCTTCTATCCCTTAACCCCAGTATTAGAAACCTCCAAACTTGAGGCCCCAACTTGATTTTTCAGTCTATTTCTAGTCCTAACTCCAATCCCACTAGTATTTACCTTAAAGCTCAAAACAAAACCTTTAGCAGAACCCTTAGCAACAATATAATCCTCCCCAATCTGCTTACCCTCAGTAACCATATCATTAGCAAACAAAATTTCCTTTCTCTTAATAGGGGGAAAAGCCTTCATAGAGTCCGGCCTAGTCAGGACTTTAGGATCTTCCCCACTCTTCATAACCATGTTCCAAATTTTGTCAATTTTCTCCTCGAGGGAGAACATTCTAACCTTCATACTCTGTTTTAGATTGATGGTTTCCTCCGCCACAGTATTAGCAATAGTATTGAGACCAGCCATTAAATTATGAATTTGGCTCTGGATCGTAGGATCCTTAGCCTTACAAGAAATACTTCTAATGCGAACATTAGTTCTATTAATCTCATGAAAAAACCATTTAAAAAGTTTAAAAAGAACATTGGAATTGTCACGGGCCGAATCCAACACATCAGAAAGATCCTCCCTATCAAAATTTTCAATGCGATTTCCCACAGCAGTATCCTCTTCAGAGGAACTCTCATGGACCTTTCCTCAGAGGCATCCTTACCTTTAGTAGCAGTCACAAGAGACTTCATCCTATGAATGGAGTAAGCAATTTTCTCTGCAAAGCCAGCCTCTTCTAAATCCTCTTTGTGTCTGCTTTCTTAGCTCCCGCAACTTGATCACCACCCACAACTCTATCCTTTTGCTTAGGCAACCCAATGATAGCGCTTGAAACATCCCCACCATGGAATCCACCAGGCACAAAGAAAGGGGCATTCTTCAAAACCCTTCTCTTCTGACTTCCCTCCTCAGGATCCTACACAAGTCTAGATGCAAGGGGAGGAGAGGAGGCTTCCCCATAAAGCTCATTTTTGTCTTTGTTCCCCTTTGAAGGAATAATCACCTCCACATCATCACTGCAAGTCGTATAGCCCACTTCCTCAATCAATTTCCTTTTCCAAGATTTACCCTGAACAGGGGATATGGGGCCCTCCTCTAAAGAAGCATACAAATTAGGGACATAATCAACATCATCCCTGTCTGACTCAAAATCTTTATTTAACATTAGCCTCCTCTTCCTCAGTTTCTTAGAAGCCTTTTCCTCACCAGACTCAGTATCATAACCCTCCCTAGCTTTAGCTTTCAGAGTAACTAGAGTCTTCTGGACATCATGTGCTTTAACATGTTCATATATTAAAAGAATCAGCCCACATGCAATACAAGGATTTTGGGGTTCTTCATATGCTCTTTAATCCCACAATCCATTGACACCAGTAGATAATAGGGAAAAGACACCCATTTTTTGTGCCTAAAATGATTAAGCAACAAAAAATGGTAATTTTTAATGGTTGTGTACCTTCCTTATAGGGTAACATACCTCATGATTTCTTGGACAACATCCCACCAGAGAGCCTTCAAGGAAGTCCTAAGATACCCTCCACTCTTCGTAGGCTTCAAGTCATCACTCTCATTCTGTTTGAAGAAAAGAGACATAGCGGCCAGTGACTCTTTTTTATCCTTGTACACCTTCATGCCCTTAATCAGAAGGCCAGTAATCTAGGCTATAAACTCCTCATCCACCTCAATTTCCCTGCCACACAAATCTAGGGTTCTCCCTTTCCATCCTTTCTCGACTAGAGCAATAACTTGATAGAGACCAAGAACTCAACAAGGAACTCAGAAGGAAGCAACAAACACCACACAAAATTAAAAAAATCCCACAGAAGCATCTTGAAACTTATGCGGCTAACACCCAAAATCTGTGCAAAGGAAACCACAAGACAAACAAACAATAATGAATTCAAACCTCGTGCCATATGATAGCCATTCCTCAAAATCATAACCATACCCTCCTTCCTAATGATATGCCACCACGTGAGAAAGGACGTATGCAAATTGTAGAATAAATTAACTTTCATTTATAACAATAGCCATGGCCTCATAAGGGAGGGGATCATTTAAATCCCAAACCTCACTATCTCTAACACCAAAGTTAGCGAAGAAATCAACTAACTTATTTCCCTTTCTCAAAATATGGGAAATATAAACATTATCAAAGGATTTAATAATTTCAATGGAATCCTTGATCAAGGCCTCAATTGTCCAAGACAAAGGGGATAAATTCTTCAAATTATTAATAATGTTCAGAGAATCACCTTCCAACCAAATCTTTCTATACCCTCTTCTTTGATCCAGAGCAAGACTATGATAGGCGACTGCCGCTATTGGCTTTGATGTTATCAAAGCTAACATGACTGCTATTTGGGTTCATCTACCGAAGCTCCCTTTGGAATTTTGGGATGAAAGTATCATCCAAAGTATAGATAATGCTATTGGGAAATGAGTTACCATTGACAATGTTACTAAATCTCAGAAAGTTTTTGCTATGCCATATTTCGTGTTTGTGTTGAAACCGATAAAGTTTTTGGACTGCATTATTCTTTTGTAAATCCTATATTTAATTCTACTTTTAAAATGTTGCAATAGAAAGGGACCAATCACTCACAAGGTTTGTTACTATTTGAATTCGCATGCAAAATTTAGCATATTTGTGTGGAGAAAAGGCCATGGTCGATTAATGTAACAAGAATTTGTCTACGTTTCATTTAAATCTACTAAGTTTTATTGAGTGGGTCTTTAATAAAAGTATGTTTGACATTTAAGGTAAATGCCAACCATTTATGAAAATTAAATCAATAGATGAGGTGAGTATTGTGAAGCCTCTTGAATAAAATATGATTAAAATAAGTTTAGTGGATTTTTTTTTTAAATGAACGATAGTTAGATTTCAAATAGCAATGCAAGAGGAAAAAAATAGTGAATGTTATTTTATTTTTCTTATTTTGCATGTGTGATTAGATTATCTACAATTATTAGATAATTTTCAAAGAAGGATTTAATCTTATTTTAAAAAACCTTTGATTTTATTTGAATATTTTATGTTTAAAATGTCTAGAAAACAATCTTATATATTTTATTTTAGTTGTTTGATCTATTTGATTTAAACTTTAAATCTAGGTATTAATAAAACTCGATCATTTCTTTGGTTAATTATTTTCATGCTTGAATTATTTTTAATAAAATTTATTTATTTTTCTTTACAAAGATTATTTTTTAACAATTTATAAAAAAAACTTAATACTTATCTATTACATATAAAAAGAACCATTACTCTTTATGAATTTACTTATTTTCTTAACTCTCTTCAAGTTCTCTTTTCTGGTTAATTTTTGGAACAACCCTTAAATTTAACTTTTCTATATGTTTGCTCAATTTCTAGCTTACATTATTTTTATATTTTATTTGTGGTATAAATCTAATTGACCTAATCAAACTATGAAGGATTTTTCATGTGAAATGAATATATTTATTTTATATTGAAAGATGCCCTTGAAATTGGATCACTCAATTAATGAAAATTATGAAGCTCGAGATTTTTCAATGATGCGTATGGTTTTTTTTAATTTTATGCTAATGCTCATTTTTATATGTTAATTGTAATAGAAATTACTTGTTTTCAAGACATATTGTAGGGATGTCTTTAATTTATCAAAATTAATTCAAGACTTAATGTTAGTGATACTTATGTAAAGGCATGTGCCTAAATTTGTATGTAATTTTATTGTTATTGTAATATAATCCGTTTCTTGTTTGAGAGTGTGAACTTTTTCTCTCATAAGGGTTTCCCTCACATATACCTCTATGCAATGACTTTATGAGTTGCATGTCTTTGCATGTATGATTTTATTATTATAAATTGTTAGATATGAGATTCCAAATATTTTCTCTCCTCATACATTAATGTAGAAAGTGTTTCTACACCTTGGCTTCCTTTTATCATGTACTTAACTTGTGATGATATCTAATAATATGTTACATGTTTTCACAAGTTTTATCATTTTTCATTATTGAGAGCAACCTTATCAAACATGATTTGATACTTATTTGTTATTTAAATGTGTTTACATGATTATTCTATTATGTTCTCTTACCATGTTTTATCATGTTTTTCTCCTCTACTTCAATTCATTGCATCCTTTACATGCAACCAATTAGGCAGGTGTATGTATCACTGTCATGATTTTGTGAGTCATATTTTATAATGGAAGACTCACATCTATTCCCATGACTAGAAGATATTTTATGCCTTTTTCTATATAGTCGAAGCTATTTTACACTCTAGTCTACATAATCAAAATTATTTTCATGGAGATATTTGTAGGGTCACATCCTTTTCCACATAGCTAGAAATTTGTATCACTTTCCATTTTAATAGAGCATTAAGGATAGGATGAATTAAAAATGATGTGTTACTTTACATAGAGTAGATATTCCTTTATTATCATAAATTTTGTATTTTTACTTGTTGATTGTTTGATTATTTTGGCATGCATTTGCTTAGTAGTTTACATGCAAATCAAAGTGGTAGAAAAATATAATGGAACTTTATCTTATTATTTTGGCCCAATTTGATTAGATTATTATAAATACAACAATTAACTAACAAGTGACACAATTGTGCATGTACTTTGTTGATAATATCCCACACCCTATTCTCCTTCATCATTGATTCATATTTGCATTATTGATTCATAATCATACTTTTCACCATCGTATAATAGATTTTTAAGCATGGTCATAGATTTGAATCCTTGACTTTAAAAAATTAAAATTAAATTTTATCTATTGTCATCTACTCCACTAGACATTGTGACCCAAATTAGTGCATGTTGTATTAATTTATGTGCTTGATTGTTGTGTTTAAGGATACTCACTTATTTTATAATTAATTTGAGTCTTCTTGATCATATATAGAGTTCAATTTGTTATGTAAGATAAAATAATTTAGTGATTAATCAAATATCACTTCATCTTAGGCCCACTACACAATTCCCTATTGTCCTTGATCCTTTTGCTCTGAGCTTAAAAAGTTGGGTCATCTAAGTGTTTGACTTAGGAGAACATGAACCTTGTGATCTAGCGAAATATCCTTTGTAAACATTGCTAAACTTTACATTATCAAACATCAAATATCAAAATGATGAATTTCCAAAATTTGTAAATTACTAGATCATTTGTACAAATTACATGTTTAATTTCATGTGTAAAGTTCATTTCCACACTTATGAATTTGATCTGTCCATTTACACACTCATAGACTTGATCAAACCAAATTATAAGAAAGATGCAATCCAAATTTAATTCTATAAGAAAATTGATGGTCCATCTAAACTCACCCTTTTTGTATTATACATCCTTCAAACAATTTAATTTAGGCCCTAATGGTCATCACCAAACAAAAGAGAAATATAATAAATGAAAGGGGAAGAAACACATTTTTCTTTATAACTACACTAATTTTACAACACACGTATGAGCCACAGGGTGGCCGATCTATTGAATTGTTTGAAAAATATGAGCCACATGTGACATCAATTGAATAATATCAAGACCATGACCAAGTTGATCCAAATATTTTCACCACTCAATTACTTCCAGCTCTTCTTCTATGGATAAGATAGTTGGTGGTCCCTTTCTTTTTATTATTACCAATCATAATAGCCAATATGTCAAATCATTAGAAGGGATTCCTCACTTTTTTCTCTCTTAGATAGAAGGAATTATCCTGACATCTTTGATAGAACCATTCATATACTATTGTGTCCACTTACTTTTGTTCAACTTTTTCTATCCATGATTTTGACAATAATTGATAGTATCACCCATTATTTCTACATTGCCATCAATAGTGTTGGTGTAAATAAGTGTTTTCCAAGTATCTAGTCTTATCTAGGTCCTATTTACATGTTAAGTCTACTTAGGTCCTGTTGACGTCCCAAATGGCACAATCAACATGCAAATAGAATATTGCTACTCTGTTTCTCCTAAAAGAGAAAGGAAACACATGGATGGCTTAGCTCCCAAGGTCTTTGTAGTTGGTTCTCAACTGTGCTGATGTCCCTTAGTGGTCAATGTAATAGTAATGTTCAAGGGGCCTGCTGGTGTTGAGCTTTTGGACTATTTTGGAGTTAAACGCAAATTTAAATCTACTCTAATCGGGGTTTTTAAAGAAATAGAAAAAAAATGGATCAGGGCTTTGGAGCAGAAAAGAATGACAATTCATCAGAATTAAATAGACCTGTCACCTTCCAAGGAATTCCTAACTAAAACTGCAGAACAAAGTCAACTTGTGACTAACACACAGTTTCATTCATTCACAGTGCTGATTTCAACAACAGATTGCAAATTACCATTCAAGTAAAACATAAAACCCAACTTCATCTCTTGAAAGCTTCTCAAATCAGATGATTAATTCAAGACAAACACCATTCTAGAACACAACATGAAGTAGATTAAGATCCGGTTGCTTCTACTGTTCGTAAAATAAATAAACAATAATTACAAAACTGGCACAATCAGTAGTGTACAAAAAATCTGTGACTCCAAGTTATTTCCATTTACACTAAGAAAGCTTAAAGATATATTAGTCTTCTATTGAATCTAACTCCTAGCTACCAATTCTATTCTTCAAGTCCTCTATCTACTAATTTCTAACCCTACAAAGTTCCCTACAAGTTCTAACCTTTACAAAGAGGCAAGAATGCCTTTTATACAGAATTTACCCAAAAGAATGCGCTATCCCTTGTACTAGGGTTTACAAAATATCTTCAGATTGCAGGAGAGTCAACTCTCAAATCTTTTGAAGAAATTTGGTTGTGCATTCAATGAGAAGCCTTGCTATTTGGGTCGGTGATGGCTTGAGCTCAGGAGAAGCCTCTTGATCTTTTTTCAGCTGCAACATTAACTTCTCTATCTACATGTCCATACTTGAACTCTTTCTAAAATCATTCTTAAATGCTCAGAATATCATCATTAATACTACTCTGCCCTTGCCGGTGGTCACTACAGTTGTCCCTATGAGTCACAGATCCTTCGTTCTTCATTCGGCTTCCTTCATGTTCTAGACCCTCTGCACGTTGACCACTTCTGGAAGCACCATCAGGCTTCCCTGTAGATCTTTGCATTTCATCCGAACTGATCCATCATCACTTGTTCTTAGAAAGAGTCCATCTGGTTTGCAATCTGTTGGCCTTCTTTCCTAGGAACAGTCAATCAGTCAAAGGGACCAATGAGTCACTCTTTTGGCTACTTTTGATTGGTCGGGCGTATTGCCAAGTGAGCTCCTCAGGAAATCAAAGGTGGACCGATCAACATCGCATGTCGATGAGACACCATTGGTGTCTCCCCAATGCAATTTCATCCACTAGCGGCTATAGGTGTGACCCAATACAATTGGTATGACCCCTCGGCAAGCTGGAGAAGTCATACTGAGCCCATAAAGATCATCGGCAAGACTGTCGCTAATTGGTGAGACATTACACTGAGTCCCATATCCTTCGGCGATTTTGTTTCATTTCGGCCATACCTTGTTGAATCTGCAAGAGATTATGTCGATATTACTTCACGTCGGTGAGAGCTTTCCTCTTCGCTAAGACCTTATGATGAGCTTTTCTTCTTTCGCCGAGTTTTTCATCAGTTAGCAGGACATTCCGAGGTTGGTGAGTCTCCTTAGCAATCCTTTTGTTTCTCGCCAAGCCCATTCTGTTTCGGTGAAGCTCTCCATAGTCGCCCAAACCTTATGGAGAGCTTTTGTTTTCTCCCTGAACTTATTCTGTCGGCAAGAGTCACGGCAATGCCAGACTCCTTGGGTGAGCTCCTCTCTGATGTCGGGGAGACCATAATGTTTCAGGGAGACCTTACCCCAAACTCCTTTCTTCTTGTCGAGACCTTGATTTCTTCCAGTGGGGTCCCTTTTGCTTCAGTGTGACCATTCCGAGTCGGCGAGAGATTACACCGAACCCTAGGCTTTTCAACGATCCTCTTCATTTCGCAAAGATGAGCTCCTCTCGCTGAGACATCTCGTCAAGACCTTTTCCTTTAGGGGATACCCAACCAGGTCGGGGAGACTCTTGCTGATATTTTTCTTCCCCGAGCTCACTTGATTCCATCGGAAAGACACCTCGGGGTTGCCAAGACTTCCCTGAGGTCTTGCCGATAGGCAACAGAGACACATACTTAGCAAAATGCATTATAAGTTGGGGGGACTTTGATGATCTCATGGCGATATGACCTGTAATGTGGAGTATCCAGACTTGATGGAATCTATAGTGCAATAGGACTAGATATGGGGAAAATATGCTCACGGTGGGACTTTTCTGGAAATTTTGTGAGTATGGACAATATGTAATATCATCAAAATTGTGCAGTTCTAACACCCCCCTTTGGATCCTTAGCAAACAGAGCCAAGCCACTGGTCGGCAAGAGGTTAGGAAAGTCTTGCCGACCTTTCCCCTAGCTGATTCTTCATGACCAACTAGATTGAAGCATGCCTCCCAACTAAGCTCCCTTGACAAATATCATCTTGTATGTGATTTAATCCTGCATTACAGAGAAAACCATGGTAAAGATCGTGCAAGCAGAAGTTAATTAATCAAAATCATCATTAAAATGAATGCTATGTCAGTAGGGTACCGTTAAATCTTTGAACAAGATGATCATACAAACAGTTTAGGTTTCAAGCTGACCCGCGGAATCCAAGCCAGGGAGAAATTTCCAAGTCAGGAAGATTCCAGCAAAATAAACATGAAAACACCCATTAGAAACTTAATATGATCGTTATCAAACAAGGAACAACATGTGAGATCTCAAAATAGCATCAATAAATCATAAAATGCATCATCATTTATTAACTAGCCCTGCTACTCCATACTTCTTCACATTCCACTAGATTCTGAGGAAATCCACACGGGATAGATTTTCGCAAAGAAGAAGACATTCCGGAAAACCTAGAACAAACAGGGAACAACAGATTTCAGGAAAATCCGGGGGAGAAAGAAATCTGCAAAAATCCAGTCCACGCGGATTTCCACGATGACCAAAAATCCCTGAACAACAATGCTCAGTCAGAGTTCAAGCAAGATCAGGGAAAATCCGGATTGGGTGGAAAATCCTGAACTCAGGAGAAAACCCAAATTCTAATTGAGGAAAAACCAAAATTAGATTAGACAGAATAAAAGATAAAACACAGAGAAACAAAAGATCCCCCAAAAGCAAAGCAAATAACAAAGGCAAAGAAACCAAAAGAGAAAGGGGGACCCATTTTGTTCTAGAATAAAATGGGGTGGTTATGCAAGGCATAACAGGTCCTATGAGGGAATCTTTCTAGTTAGCATTAATTAGGGGGGAGTATTTCTATTTGTTAGCAAATAAATTGGCTCATAATAAAATATGATCAAAATAAATGACTCTCATCCCTGTTTAGCACTAGTATAAATCTGCTAATAGCCTTGAAAAGACCACAAAATTTTTAGATTATCTCTGAATTTTAGAGGTACAACTCCCTCGAATAATATGTGATGAATATAACTAAACTAATAAACACAGGTATGCTTTCAACTAGAAAGTAGGAAAGGTAACAAATGCTAGTTCATAAATATGAGACTAACACGAATGCATAAACAACCATAAATGATCAACACAAAGATTGAAAAGATCTATTACTATCTCATGAAGGAAATAAGATCATCCTATAATAAATGGACACCATAAAGATTATCTCACAAAGAAGACATAAAGCTATCGCACATGTAACACATAGATCAACTTACTAAGCATCTCATTAAATTCACAACTCAAATATTATGAACTATTACAACATGAAACAAATGATCAAATCCCTCTTGAAAACACCAAAAAATGTATATTTGGAGAGCCCCTATCTCTTTCTCCTTTTTCAAATATATAGTAAAACCAACCCCACCAAATGACTACTAAAGTTGTTACTAAACTAGGTGGTCTTCTTGTTTTCCCACCATCTTCTCAAAAATAGTTAAGAATCCATTGAAATAATTAGTTTGACAAATGAAAGGGCATTGGGAAAGAAAACTGATCTTTATCTCACCACCGGTCATTGAATAACCTTTGACACAATTGAATAATTAACGCAGATTCAAGGAGACACCATCTGATAACACGTGTATACTGTTCGATTGGAACTGTAATTTAAAACTAGTTCAAATCAGCCATTATTTTGAACTAAGTTGCCATCTCATCAAATCTTAGGAGAAAGTGCCAATGTATGACCAATCTTTTATAAATTCAGCTAGTGTCACCACTATTCATCATTCAGAAGCATCTAACATGGCGACCAGTCAAAGTGATGGTGATTCTGCAAATGATTTCATTGTCCTGGAGGAGATTAAATGTAGCCTGTTGTTCAGGCATTTGTCAGATCAGCTAAAGGAGGTCTTTGTGATACAGAGCGAGGTGGAAGAAGAGGTGCTTCACAGTATTTTGGTTGAAGCATTTCTGAGCTAGGCACATGTACACAATAATACCACACTAGAGTGTTTCATGTACATGGTCATTAGGACCTCTGGTCATCACAACTGGGGTGTCAGAGCGTTAGAACACCTGGTGAGGCCTGAATTTCATCATTGTGTCAATGTAGCTATTGCTAGGCTTAGTCGTGCTATCCTCGAAGTGGACAGGTTGGTGACACCATTTGTATAGCGTCAACACTTCAGAATGAGACTATGGAGGAAGCAGTTTCTCTTCTGCATGCATAAATTGTGAGGAATGATATAGGGCTCTTTTCCCAATTCATGCAATCACATGAAAACTTGTTATCCCCTTCTTAGCTTGAATTCCTTCATAGTGTAGTTGAGGGCATCCAAGTCCTGATGTTTTCCCTGTGTCTGAACAAGAATGTCTCCTTTTATCTTTTTCATCGATATGAAATTTTGTAGTTGAGTCAAATAATTTTGTAGTGCCGATGCAATGTAAAAATGTACATACATACATACATATATATATCATTTTAATATCTATGTACTCCATATGCATGGATTTTTTTACTCTTATTCATATCATATATGAAAATGTTGGTTTCTTTTTCTGCATAATGCACTGGTTTTATGAATCAATTCATGGTCATTATATTAATTACTGAAAATCTCTCTAGGCGAAAAAATGGGTAGTTCGTGTAACTTAATAAAACACCGTCTAGGTTCTAAACAGATTTAGGAATACTGCTTATTAATATAACTTGTGGGGTAAGCTATTGGGAAGCTTCTTGACGGCTCTAGGAAAATTCATCGCCAGCAATTCACTGATGGAAAATTCACCGCCAGCAATTCACTGCCATGGAAAATTCACTGCCAAGTAAAATTCACTGCTAGCAATTCACCGCCGCAGAAAATTAATCGCATTAATATTTTTTAAATTTTACTTGGCAATGAATTTTCCTTTGGTGAATTTTCCATGGCAATGAATTGTTGGCGGTGAATTTTGTATTGGCGAATTTTCCATGGCGGCGAATTGCTGGCAGTGAATTTTCCATCGGTGAATTGCTGACAATGAATTTTTCATATGCCCTTCTTGACATATGACAACTCATCACACAGGTTATTCACATACATAAAGCCCCTTTTAAAGAGACGGTGGGTTAGGATGAATTCATAAAACATTTCTAGTTAAAAATAATAATGATACAGGCAGTAAAGTAGGAAGTTAAAGAAATCGATAAAAAACCCACCTGAGTTCGAGATGTACCATAAAACACCACCTTAACACAAATTTAAATAAAATGACTAAGGCACACAAGGTAAGATAGTAAAAAAAGAGAAGGGTCATGTTTATGGGTAACACTATTTAAGCATTAGTTATCAAATTTTTTTACATTTAATGCTTGTGTCCTAGGTCATTTAATATTGATGTAGGAGAATCCTTTGGTCATAGCAATCTTGCATCACCCAAAAAATTGTTTTCATTTTAGTTTGTCTTTGTTTTCCTAGTTAGAGTTGGTAGATCTGATATTTCTTCATGTTTTCTCGTCAGATCTCGTGGATCTATGTGTTCATCATGGGCATGTTAATTTACCTTATTCTAGATTTTGAGCATGATTGGTTTCTTTTCTAGCAAGTTATCACTTCTGGTATATTTGGCAGTTTCCTGATCTAACACTGGAATAGTTTTCAAAGCCCAATGACTAGTTGGATTGTTTGTGGATCCGCTCCATTGTTCGCAGATCATGGCGATGTGTTTTTAATTGTTCTTTGGGGTGTCCTCAACCTTTGTTTGGGTCCACACTTCATTCTATGCATTCAGCGAGATGTAATTCAAATTTGGTGGCTGACCTATTCATGCAACCATTTTATTTTCCCTCATTGGAAAATTATCTTTATCGTTGGCTGACACGAATGTTTCTAGATTTACGAATGTATATAATATAATGTAATTGATCATTAGAGTAGTGAAGTGAATTAGGTAGATTAAATAGAGAGATTTTCTCTATAGGATTTTAACTCACATTGAAGAGCATATAGGAAGATGGCTAATTAAGCATGTTGTAATGAGGCTTGCGAGCCAAACTCTATAAACCTGAATGTTGCCAACTAGTTGTAATTGAATTTTCTGATAATAAGAATGTTTTCATTTTTGTTTTCATCATTTTTCTGTGTTGCTTCTGTTGTGTTACTCTCACTGCATAGTTGGAATGTTCTCTTTGAGGACCCTCCAACCGTGGTTGCATCAATTGGTATCAGAGCAAGTTGTGAACCTGTGAATCTGAGAATGAGGGCAATTGTGAACCTACAAATATGAGGATGAGAGTTGGTTGTGAACTTTGAGTAGGCTGCGGTCCTTGAGGCATTCCTTGGGGTGAACAGAGCGCTGACTAGAGACATGTTGTAGGTGTGTTCAATAGATCACCGAAGGAGACGCAATTGAAACCCTGCAATTAGATCGCTGAGTTGAGGCAGGTGTACCGATTGAGGGGAGAGATGCCACCAAGAAGAATGAACCCTAGAAGAATGGAGCAGATGGCAGAAGACTTTAAGAATGAGATGAGGAATGAGATTCAGAACCTCTTGGGTGGTTTGAGGAGAAACCCCGAACAGACGGATGAATATGAAGAAGTTGCATAAGAGCTTGAGACTGAAGATGCTAAGGGGTTGACAGATGAAAGAGAAGAGAGATTGTTGAGGGTAGTCGCACAAGTAAGTAAAAGTAATAAGTTGGAAATTCCTAATTTCTTTGGTACATTAAATCCAAAAGACTTGATAAATTGGATAGGAGCACTGGAAGACTATTTTGAGTTGGAAGATGTTAGAGATCCTCTGAGGGTTAAGTTAGCATAGATTAAGTTGAAGGGACATGCTGCCTTATGGTGGAAAAAGTTATAGAAAGACAGAGTGGAGAATGGTGATTTGAAAATCACCCAATGAAGATAGATGGTTGCAAGGTTAAAAACTAAGTTTGTCCCAAAAGATTATGAGTTGGAGTTGTTTAAGAAGTTGAAAAACCTGAAGAAGGACATGAGTGTGAAGGAGTATACATATGAATTCTACAAGATGACAATCAGATATGGACACAAAGAGATGACTAGAGAGAAGGTGGCTAGATATATAAAAGGCCTTAGATACAATATTTAGGATGAGATGAGTATGTTGAGAATTTCTACAGTTGAGGATGCTTTTCAATATTCTATTAAGGATGAGGATAAAGAGAAGAAAAGACAACAAAATTCCTCTAGGAGGAAGGAGAGATAGATGAGTAGTGGCAAAGAGAAGAAAATAAGTGAAGAAGAACTTATACCTAAGTGGAGTAAGGAATCAGATCAAAAATTGTAGGGAGGAAATAGCAGTAAAGAGTTCTTGGGAAAATGTTTCAAGTGTGGAGAATTTGGACATAGATCTTTTGAGTGTCCTGAGGGGTCAAGTAAGGGGACTGGTAAGAAGAGTTGTGTGGCACATGAAGAGTAGGTAGCTGAAGAAGGGATAGAGCTTGAACAAGGTGAATCTATGATGCTTAGAAAAGTTTTGATGAGATAGAACAGGGAAGAGGTTGACACTTCACAGAGGAAGAATCTTTTCTGGACTGTATGCAGATCAAGAGGTAAGTGCTATAATGTTATTGTGGATAGTGGAAGCACTAAAAATTTAGCATTTGAGTAGATGGTGGAGAAGCTTGGTTTGAGGAAATTTCCACATCCTTGTCCTTACAGGATAAGTTGGTTACACAATGATCATGTGGTGGAGGTGAAAGAGAAGTGTTGGGTGAACTTTAATATTGGCCCTTTTAGAGATGAAGTTATGTGTGATGTTTTATCTATGAGTGCCTATCATGTCTTGTTGGGTAGACCCTGGTTGTTTGATGGGGGAGCTATATATGATTGTAGGAGAAATTTGACTACTATAGAGAAGGATGGAAAGAAGTTTACTTTGGCTCCCCTAAAGAAGATAGAGGAGGGAGTGAGGAACTTGAATCTTGTGAAGAGTTTCAATGATGGGAAGTAGGATACAAAGGTTACACTGAAGGGTGAAAGGGACTTGAAAGAGAATCATGTGAACAAACCTAAGAGCAAGGTGGTACCGAATGGAGGTAAGGACAGAATTGTGCAACAAAAGACTCTCCAATAGTAGATGAGAATAGAGATAAGGTGAAGCCCTGTAGGAAGGGAGGGACATATGGATAGAAGAGGAAAGGTGGTGGTAAGTGATCCTTACTACCTTATGTAGATATGAAGCAGAGAGGTGGAAATAAGAAGGATCTGAAGGATCCGACAAAAGGAAGAAGAAAAGACAAGAGGAGGAGGAGTTCAAACATAGAAGATGTTTGGATCAAGAATGAGCATGGGATCTATATCCTAAATCTAGTATGATGTTCATGAGTTCATCTCAAGGAAAATATTTTCTCACCAAGGGTTTCTGATACAGGAGCATCCTTGGGTTGTCACAATCTTGCATCACCCAAAAAAAAATTCATTTCAGTTTGTCTCTGTTTTCCTAGTTCGAGCTGGTAGATCCGATATTTCTTCATGTTTTCTTGTTAGACCTCACGGATCTGTGTGTTCATCGTGGGAATTTTCATTTACCTTATTCCAAATTTTGAGCATGATTGGTTTCTTTTCTGGCAAGTTATCACTTATGGTATATTTGGCAGTTTCCTGATCTGACACTAGAATAGTTTTCAAAGCGCAACGACTAGTTGGATTGTTCATGGATCGTCTCCTTTGTTCAAGGATAGTGGTGATGTGTTTTTAATTGTTCTTTGGGGTTTCCCTTACCTTCATTTGGGTCCACACTTCATTCTATGCTTTCACTGAGATGTAATTCAAATTTGGTGGCCGACCTATTCATGCAACCATTTTATTTTCTCTCCTTGGAAAATTATCTTTATTGTTGGCTGACGTGGATGTTTTTGGATTTACAAATGTATATAATGCAATGTAATTGATCATTAGAGTAGTGAAGTGAATTAGGTAGATTAAACAGAGATATTTTCTTTGTATGATTTTCAGTCACATTGAGGAGCATGTAGGAAGATGGCTAATTGGGCATGTTGTAATTAGGCCTGTGAGCCAGACTCTGTAAATCTGGAAGTTGCTAGCTAGTTGTAATTGAATTATTTGATAATAAGAATTCCTGCATTTTTGTTTTCATCAATTTTCTATGTTGCTTCTGTTGTGTGACTCTCGTTGCACGGTTGGACTATTCTCTTTGAGGACCCTCCAACCGTGGCTGAATCAAATATTTTTTGAGGTAGTTATCTCATTGTATTGGAATAAGACACATGTCAAGATCTTGTCTAATTTTATCCCACACCTTGCCTATATAAGCAAGGCATCATTTGTACATTTGAGAAAATTTAGTTCATTATAATTCCAATATATCATTTCAATCTTGAGTATTGTATATTGGTCATATCTTGCATCCATTGAACTATAATTTCATGTTCTTGCTTTTCCCTCTTGTAGAATGTTATTGTTGGTTTCTGTAGGTGATCCTAGAGGCTTGAGTCCTTGAGTGACTCTAACAAGTAGGATTACAATATTTGTTATCATGAGGGTTGACTAAAGTGTCACCATCATATGAGTCAACTACGTTTGAGTTCACACCCCTTGGTAAATGGGCCCTTAGCCTTTAATTTTTTCTTTTACTTATCCTCTTTCATACTATCTCAATGCCTAAAAAAATATTGCTTAATATTTATGTACAAAAACATGTAAAAGTTTTTATTATAACATAAACTATGTAGAAAAATGTTTATTTATAAGATTTAGTGTGCAGCCACTATTGTATATGGTTTATGTTATAATAAGTAGCACAACTGGACTATCCAAAAAGTTTCTACTACTATGCAATGTGCATCCATTATGGAGTTGAGTGAGAAATAAAATGATGGCTTCTCATTACTCAATAAATATAAATTATATAGAGTTGAATGAGAACTAAAATGAACTAAACCATGTAAAGGTTCCAAAGTGAGATTGATATAATTAGAATAAGAATCAAAAATACTTGTGTTGCCAGTGAAGAACATGTAGCTAGCTCACAAGTAAGATTACATACGTGGGATTGATCAAGAGTAAGGGACATGAGAAAAGAATCCATATTGCTAAAAATGTTTTAAATGTCTTATCATTATTCAAAATACATTTTCTTTTTAAATAAGTTATTTTGCAAAAAAAAAACTATCTATTTGTTAAAAATTGAAGATAAATAATGTTGATAGTAGTTAAAAGTACCCATGTTGTTAGATATCTATTTTGTTTATTTGTGTGAATCATATATCATAGCTTGAAAATGAACTTCAAAAAATCCTAAAAGGAAAAAACATGTCAAGAAGCAAAAATCACTAAATAAAAAAGAGAAAATGTAAAAAATGAGAAAAATGAGAAAAACTAAACATAAAATAAGAAAAATAATTCTCTTTGATCGTCCATAAAAATTATACAACTTGAGGTGGAACTTATTATTTTGTTTGTGGCAATATATTTTATGAAAGGTGTCATAGTTATGACTTGATAAAATTGATGTTTTAATTTTAATGATGGAAAATCTCTATATTAGGACATTGATAGTGAAACAAAGAAAATGAGGTGCACCACAAATGCGATTAATCAAATGGGTACACCTAATTTTGACTAGTTGTTTCACTCAATTATGAGGGCTATAATGTGTAATTAACAATCAGAAAACAAACCTAACTATTATAGTAGTAAATGGAAAATGGGTCCCTACTAAGGTTCTGGAAAATTGATTTATGGGTTTTGTTCTTCAATGTCTACACTTCCAGATCCTAGTTGTCCAGCTCCCGAAATTCAAAAATAAATTATGTAGAAGACTTTCCGTGATCTTGCAAGAAAGATGAAAACTTTTACAACTTTACAACTTTGACACCTTTTGTTCTCCACTTGATCTTCAACCTAAAACCTACAATCACACATTAAAGAGGAAAAAAAATGTTGTTTTGTTAGAGAATAGGGATTTGCCTTAGTCAAACCCCATTTTGGTAATCACACCTTGAAATGAAACAATGCATAAAGGAAAGATGAATGAACAATGTAATGCCACAACTCACTAATCCTCAGTTGAACCTTGGATTGCAAATCTGAAACTTAGCATGAAATTCCTCAATGAGTGTAGATCTTGATCATGAACTTGACATAAGATAATGGCTTTGAAGACTTGAACTTGATCACTAATGCTACAACATAACATTAGCTCAACAACATACAACACTTTGACATGATTAAAGAGGTCCTTGATTGCTACAATAAAACTTCAATAATCTACCCTTGAATGACTTCTTGAATGCTCTTGAACTCATAAAATTTCTATTACGACTTGCTCATAAAGTTTCCTAGATTGCTTAGGTGAAACTATGCGAAATAAACTTAAATATTTATACTTAACTTAATACTAAATCTTGAAATTCAAACAACACAAGATGACATCAGATCTTGAATTTGAAATGATTAAAATCTCACCCAAAACACATCCCAAGGGGGGGTGTCCTAAGTTAAGGAGGACCCATTTTCCATAGAGCGAATGGGTCCTAGCATACTCAACTAGGAAAAGTCTTGGGTATTGTGAAATAACATTCCAAAATGGGGTCCTAGGGTCCCACCTAGAAAATGGTTTCTAGGTCACTATCCTAGGACACATTCCTTACAAAATTAAGTGTTGTGAAATATTATTAATCAGTGTCAGGTTTTATCCCTAAAAAAATTAGGCTTGGATTTGAATTAAGGGAGCCAATTAAGCTCATATTAACCTCAATTAATTAATAAATCCCTAGATTATTGTGAAAGTGTAAAGAATAACTTTACAACACCCTAAATAAGGCACAATTATGTCTATTTTATCATTAATTATTCATTCCCAAATTAAGTGTGAAAAAGGTTGCTTTTTTTGACACTAAATTTTTCCCCCACTTTAGTGAGAGATTTTCCCCATGTAAAACTCACACTAAAGTAGACATTCAAGACACTTATGTATGAAACAATAAAAACAATGCATAATTATACACCATCAAAGACCAATAAACAAAGGATCAAGCTTCGACCATCCCAACACGATGTGGAACACAACTGTTTGTTCGATAAAAGGGGAAGGATCAAGCCTCGACTGTCCAACACAATGTGAACATGTCTCAGGTATTTTTCTGAAAGTGTTCACAAGAAGAACTCAATTTACACTATGAAAATGACACACGTGGTCACTACAGGGTAGAGGAACCTTAGGCCATCCACTAGGTGAGTATCCCAAAGGGGTAGAAAATAAGAGAATCATATTAGGCTCCCATACCATATCAAATTTATCCTCTTGAAAACTTTGATAAGGCACCACAATGCTATGCACTTATGAATATTATGTCTATAGGTTTTTGTTTAAGGGGATCTCACTTCGTTCATGTAAGGTCTTCTTCTTAGGTAACATTGTGCCTAATGTCTCCAAGAGAGGACAATTAAAGAATATTAGATTGCCACTTATGGGATGCCACACTTCACAACATGCCACTAAGGGAAATCATACGCTTAGAAATATCACACTCTTGGAGAACATCATACCCAATGACACCACCAAGAAAAGGATGCATCATAAGAAAAATAAAATCACTCCATGAAATATGCAAAATTTCAAAAGATATTATCGATGTATCTCCCCACTTTAAAGTGGTTGCTAACACCAAATTGATGTGATCATCTGCTTTAATGTAGCCAAAAAAAATTTCTCAGACAGGAGAGCTTTCCTTAGAAAACCTTATGCCAAATCATATGTTTTTGAAATAGAGCTACGTCATGAAAAATGGAGGAGGGGTTACCCCCAAAAATACAAAAGGCATCTATGGATCCAGAGTTAGTATATCTTTGTTATAATGTTGACATAGAGTGTGAAAATTTCATCATCCCCAAATACTCATAGAATTGAAATAATGATAGAAAGAGAGTGCAAATAAAGAAAAATCCTTTGAGTCAACATGGAAGAGACCTAAATGTATGAGCAACAACTTGTGTCATCCCCAAAAGGAAAACACAAGACAAATGAAAAAGATAAAATGTTTACAACATAGAGAAGTGATGTAGAGAATGGTGGGAAAATTCAAACCAACACAATGTCAACAAACTTTTCAAATCCAAAAGCCCTAACACTTCACACAAAATGATTTTTCTTCACAAATTGCAATTATGCCTTGTAGGACAAAAAACTAGGTTTTTCCACCATAATTTTCAAACCACACCTCATACCCCAATTTTTTTTTACAGATTTGAGTACCCTTTATCCTCTTTTAAAACATACTTCAATTTTAGGTGGGGTTAAGGTGGGGTTACTCTGGAACACAAGGGTCAAAAAATTGTTGCTATGCCTTGAAATAGGCCTAATTAGGCTTGTTTTGATAGGTCACAATGTGGTTTTCAAAACTGAGAACTCAAACTATCATACCACCAGCCCAAAAATGTTTAATATGGTCTTCAAAAACATTTTCAATCACCCAAAACAATTTCCCCAAAGATTTTTCACAAACCCTATCACCTATGCAAACTTTTATGCCCAAAACAAGAGAATTTCCACCTAGGGCATCATCTAATCTTCATCAAACCTCCACCATTGCTCCTAAAAACAACATAAACTAAAAATAAATCCTATCTAACCCCATCCCACCAATTATCAAGAATTTTCATCGATGGCATGGGTCACAAATAATGTTTTTTGCACTCAAACCCTCAAAACGTAGGTTTTCTGAACCGGTTTTAGAAAAATTACTATAAAATCCTCAAATCTTGATGAAATGTTATGAGAAAAAAAAAGGAATATAAATCATCCCTTAATCAACTTCAATGCACAAGAGTCACCTGTAGGCCGTACATGGCCATACCAAACGCTGTAGCAACAAATTTCCCTTAAAAAATGCAAAAACTTGAGTTTTGTTATTCAAAATTTCAAATTTCACACCATCCAACTATTCCTCAATGTACACAAGAGTATTTTTAAGTATTGAAAAGGTTAAAAAACTAAAAAAAACTACTTTCTAACTCCCTAACTATTCAACTTCCCTTTAAGCCAAAATTGCAAACTTCCCTTGACAACATTTTCCCAATTTTGCAACATTTTACAAAAATGAATCGACCACCCACCTAGAAACCTAACATTTAATAAAAACACCTTACATAAATTAGAAATGTTCTTCAAGAATTTATTATGAAAAAAATGACCTTAACATCTAACACTTTGCATCATTTTCACCTTAAGAGCTATGGTGCTCTGCACCAAGAAGAATGTCGGTACATATAGAGGAATGCAGAAAAAGAGAGATACATCAAACAAAACAATACACGGGAGAACATTATGCACATGCAATCACATAAAGAAACATGAAAATGAAAAAAAATGTGAAAGACTAGTGAGGAACATGCGAGTCAACCAATAGCAGGTCGTTTGCGTCCCAATCTCGATTGGTATAAATGAAAGGTGAACAAGTAGCCAAAGGGACAAAAACAACTATTGAACTAGGGGAAACACCAAGTTCAACACTCTAATTATTATATTTTTCATTTAAACTCATAGAAGAGGAAAAAAATGTATTCAAATCATTATGCACTTGTTCATCAATCTTTGCAATATCAATTTCATCATCCAGATTAATTACAATAGGAGGTCGAATGATAATGTCCATGGAATATTCTTGTTTACATTGCGGTGAGGGTATAGAGTCATCATGAATTGATTTAGGAAAGTTCACATTTTGATTTTCTACATTGTTTTTTCTTCTTGATTTTGTAACATATGAGCAATAGCATGATGTCTATGCCTACGCTCTCTAGCATTCTGATTTCATTTTAATCTGTTATCAATTTGGGTTTGTGTAGGAGCGAGTTTATCAACCATATGTTTCTTTTTTTCCCTTAGGGGAGGATCGAAAGGAGCCATAGGAGGTTTCTCAACCACTTTATCTTTAGGCTTGTAAACTTGTTTGACTTTAGGAGGTGCAGTTGGATTGTTTTGGTTATCTCGTGGTCTCTTATAAGAAATTGTAGGAGTATTTGTCATAGGTTGTTATTGGATGTCAGGAAGGGATTTTTGTTCAATAATTGGTTCATCAAGGATAGGTGGCTCAATCACGGTTTGAGACATGCTTCTAAGGGATAATTTTGCTAAGCGCTTTGCCTTAAACTTTTGATATGATTTGAAAAATAGTCCTCATAAGGTCTAGTAGGTTCAATAGGCTTGGACCAAAATAAATCCAATGAAATGTTCCCTTGGGAAGACATAGGATTAAAGCCACTATGATGTATAGTAAATATTTCATTGCCAAAGGGAAACTTTAAACATTTATGCACAATGGACATGAAAATATTCATGGAATGAAGCCATGGATAACCTAACTTCACATGAAATTGGTCCAATTGTAGGATGATGGTGAATGAGACATTTAATTCTTTCATTCTTACTTTAAGGGGAATATTTATCAAGCCTATCATAGGACAAGAAAAACCATTATGCATTTTGATCCATGCTTTCAATTTATCATATGTATCTTTATATAATTCATGCATAAATAGGAATTCTTCAGTGATCACATTCTCTCCACAGACGTGATCAATTAATATCCCATTAGTAGGCTTGTTATTGATTATTCTAGCTATGTAAAGAGGACCATTGGGTGCATGTTTAAGTATGTCTTTTTGTGAGAAAGCAATATCAAGAGGAATTTTGGTTGAGCCCTTACGAGGTTTAGCTTCAATAAATGCTACCATTTTGATCGGTTCTTCTTCATTGTTATCTTTTATGTTTTCATCATCCGTGTCAAAATTCATCACATCATTCTTGGTTTCACTTTCTTTGACAAATGAAATAGTATGTTTTGGAAAGAGATTTGTAAAGATGTGTAAATTTTGGTTAGGAGGAGCAATAGGCTTATTATCTTGATCATTCACACCTGGAAATGAGAAGTTGATTATTATAAATAAGGTCTTGCACAAGAAGTTTAAGATGCTTACAATATTTTGTATCATGTCCATTTTGTTAGTGATAATGGCAATAGGAATTTCGCCAAAATCCTATAGGAAATGGTTGATTAGGATCACAATCTCTAACAAGAGGTAAGGAAAGCACATTATTTTCCACAAGATGCAGCATAATGTTATGAATGGTATCGGGTAGAGGAGTAAATTGTCTATTCCTATCCCCAAAGGAAAAATAATGTGTTGTCTTTATAGTAGCCACTTGGTTATCAACTTGTTTACTTGGTTGAGGGTAATTGAGTTGTAAAAATGCCCTATTTTTCTTCTTGAAAGGTTGGTAACTATTTTGAGTTGTGGATTCAAACTTTTTAGGATGGCTAGGTGGATTTTTCACATCACGACCATAAGTTGTATTTTGATAATCATGAAGGGCTATACATAATTGTGTAAATGATGTGAATCTCCACATTTCAAGTTTTTTTTGGAGTTTTTTTTGTAAGTTGGCAATAAACATTCATTTAAGGGAAACATCAAGAATCTTAATGTTTACTTGTGAATAAAGTGTTTGTTATCTTGCTATGAAATCAATCACTTTCTTATCACCCTTTTGTTTACATGTCATTAAATTAGCTAGGGTCATTTTGCGACCTGTGTGAATGTGGAAGTGGTTGTAAGAGGAATCAAAAAGATCATTGAATGCACCAATTAAATTATTCAATGAGGAAGAGAACCACTCTAAAGCAGTATCCTTCAAGGATCTAGGGAATAGTTTAGCCAAGAGTTTATCTTCAAAGATGAAATCACTACATAGGGCTATAAAAGTGGAAACATGGCTAACATGATCTTCTTTCCCACCATATTTCTCAAATTGGAGAACTTCTATACCTTGTGGCATTTGTGCTCTCAATATCTCCAAGGATAACGGATTGGTTTTGATGTATTGCGAAGGTTGACCATTGTTGTTTTGATTTAGGGTTGCAACTTGTTCTTGAAGGGATGCCATGCTTTGCAAAAGTGTGTTAAGGATAGCATCATTTTTATTGTAAGGTGGAGGGGAATAAGGTGGAGTGGTGGGTGATCCCACAATAATAGTTTACAATTTTTGGCCAAACTGGACATTGAACGAATTTTTTTTAACTAAATTTTCAATTTTGGGAACCTATAGCTACTAAACCATGAAGAAGATGATGCGAACTAGTGATTTGTGACATTTTTTCTGAAGATTCTAAGTATTTTTTTTTAAATTTTATGAATTAGGTTGCATTTCTTTCTCCATCTCCTTCAAAAACTATTTTTTATCAGTAACACCATTTTTAAGGATTGATGCTCACCGTAAACAACATAACCTTTTTTCTATGAAGGATAAAGTTATAATTTTTTTGAATTTATCTTTGTAACTACAATATCTAACAAGCTCATTAAGTTTCATAGTGTTTTATTCAATATTTTTTTCTTAATTAAGTTTTGAAGTCAAACCAATTACAATTCAGACATAGGTGAACCATAAACAACATAATTTTTTTTATATGTATTGAAATTCAATTTATTTTTTACTGGATCAAGGACATCAATACCTAGCTCGAACATATGTTTTAGAATTTTTTTTGATAATATACTATTTTTCCACATGTAGAATAGAGATCTTGATTTTCGGTGAAAAACCTATGTTTAATTAAACTATATATATATATAATAAAACTAAAATATATTAAAATATATTCAATGGATGCCTCATTTTGAGCACTACCATCATCTAGATGGGTCTGTGAAGTTTCCTCCATTTTCATCCTCAATTCGAGCTTCGAAAGGAATTTTTTTGCAAAAAATTGGTGCAAGAAGGGGAGAAGGGAAAAGAAAGGGGGGTTCGCTCAAACCCCCCTTCAATCGAACCCCCATTGACCTTTCGAGTGAAAGGGGGTTTTCCGAAAATTCCCTTTGTTTCCATTTTGGAAAATGTGCAAAAAGTGGGTCCCATCATCAAAGAGGGTTCACTTGAAGGGGGGTTTGAGTGGACCCCTTTTGGGTTAGAGTGAACTCCCCCTTCGTGCAAACCCCCAAAAACCAAAAATTTTCTTCATGGGGGCATTTTTTGCAATTTTCCTTCCTCAACAAAATTGTAAACTAGTTTTGTGGGATCACCTTGTTGTATGTATGCGAAGGGCAAGCGAATTGTAAGTTTGTGGGGGAGGATGGTTGAGGAGATATTGTATTCAAATGCACAAAGCTAGAAGGATTCCCAGTGGAAATACCTAAGGAGGTGTTCACATTGCTAGTAGGTTGGATTGTTGTGGTAACTTGAGTACTAGTGTATGTAGGAATGGAAATGGGTATTGTAGGAGGAGGAATTGAAGTTCCACCTTGGCTTTGGGTACACCCCAAAGCTTGAGTACAACTAGTCATTGTAGGGATAGTGTTGTTAACATTATGCACATTGGTTGTAGGAAGTGAAGTCATGGGAAATGAAGTATGCATACTATGATCCATAGGGGGTTGATTATCAACACTATTAGAAAGAGAGCTAGAAAACCCAAGATCCATGATGAATGGTATATCATGGGATGACACGAGTCTTGAACTACATCTCACAATAGTATTGCTTATAGGAATCCAAGTTGTAAAGCTCATAAAAGTTTCACAAACTTAGTGTGCAACCCAAAATGGAAAGAGGATTAAAATGCAGTGCAATGGCCTAGAACGAAATGTGTAAATGCAGTTTTCAGATTCTAAACAAGGTAATTTGCTGATTACACTATGCAACAATCTGAAAATGAAATTTTGAATATAGACAATGTACTAAATGTACCAAATTAAGCTAGATCTAATGAAATGAATGAAACAAAAACTCAGCAAACTGAAACAGAAATCCGATAGCAACAAACAGAAGCACAAAAATGAAGTTTTCAATTTCTAGAAATATAGATCAAGACCTGATCATAGATTCATTCTCCCTAGGGTGAATGGGTCCTAGATTAAGGTTTTTGAAACAAATTTCTACTAATTTTCAAGTCTTTTTTAGTGGTTTTCATATTCAATTTGCTACAATAAGTTTTAGGTTCAAATTTCTGTAAATGCAATGTGAAATGAAATGCAGGTTGAAAGTGTGACAAAATGATGAATTAAAAGACTTAGTTTGATATGCAATTTTGTTTTCAATTTTCAAATGAAAGTTTATATGATTTAAATGAAATGCAAGATGACTGATTTTCTTTTATATTTTTTAGATTTAAAGAATGCAAACAATGCAATTCTAAAACCCTAGATGAGATGCAAATTTGAATGCAAACTAAGACACCCTAAATGAGATGTAATTCGGTGCAAATGAATGCAAGATCTAATTTAAGATGAAGAGAAAGAATCCAAAATTGGAAGACTACAATGCTCAAGACATCGAGTTCACCAAAATGAAACAAAGAAAAATAAGGTGCACCACAAATGAGATTATACAAATGGGTACACCTAATTTTGACTAGTTGTTTCACTCAGTTATGAGGACTATAATCTTTAATTAACAATAAAAAAACAAACCTAATTGTTATAACAATAAAAAGGTAGGTTTTAATATGTTGAAATGATGTGTAACTATTGTAGAAAGTGCTTTTTTAGGCCTCACTAAGGACTCAATCACCCAATGGTGAATGGGTCCCTACCAGGGTTTTGGAAAATTGATTTTTAAGTTTTGTTCTTCAATGTATACACTCCCATATCCTAGGTGTCCACTTCCCAAAAGTCAAAAATAAATTATTTAGAAGAATTTTCATGATCTTGCAAGAAAGATGAGAAATTTTGCAACTCCACAACTTTCACAACTTTTATTTTCCACTTGATCTTCAACCTAAAACCTGCAATCACACATCAAAGAGGAGAAAAAAATATTTTCTTAGAGAATAGGGGTTTTCCTTGGTCAAACCCCATTTTGCTAATCAAACCTTGAAATGAAACAATGCATAAAGGAAAGATAAATGAACAATGTAATGCCACAACTCACCAATCCACAATTGAACCTTGGATTGCAAATCTAAAAATTAGCATGAAATAGCCTCAATTAGTGTAGATCTTGATCACAAACTTGACATAAGATAATGGATTTGAAGAATTGAACTTGATCACCAATGCTACAACATCACATTAGCTCAACAACATCCAACACTTTTGCATGATGAAAGAGATCCTTGATTGCTTCAATAAAATTTCAATAATCTTTCCTTGAATTCCTTCTTGAATGCTCTTGAACTCATAAACTTGCTATTAGGACTTGCTCATAAAGTTGCTTAGATTGCTTAGGTGAAACTATGTGAAATAACCTTATATTTATACTTAAGATTAAATCCCAAAATTCAAATAATAAAAGCCACCATCAGATCTTGAATTTGAAATCATTAAAATCCTACCCAAACACATCCCAAGAGGGGGTGTCCTAAGTTAAGGAGAACCCATTCGCCATAGGGCTAATGGGTCCTAGTATACTAAACTAGGACAAGTTTCAGGGATTGTGAAATAACATGCCAAAAGGGGGTCCTAGGACCTAGTGGGGACCCATTCACCAGGTGGTGAATGGGTCCTAGGTCACTATCCTAGGGGATTGTGAAAAATTATTAATGAGTGTTAGGTTTTATCCCTTGGTAAATGTAATAAATTAGGCTTGGATTTGAATTAAGGGGGCCAATTAAGGTCAAATTAACTTGAGAAATTAATTAATAAAGCCCTAGATTAGTGTGAAATTGTAAAGAAACACTTTACAACACCCTAAATAAGGTACAATTAAGTCCATTTTATCATTAATTATTCATTCCCAAATTAAGTGTGAAAAAGGTTACTTTTTTTGACACTATAGATAGGTTTCATGTAGTTAATTTCCTACCATTTCATTTTATCAATCTTGGGTGGTGTGTGAAGTTGTTTACGATAAGCCTTTTTAGGGGGAGTTCAAGATGGTGATTCAATTTCTAACCTTTGATAATGACAAAGTGAATTATTATCGCTAAGGTGTCACGTCCTATTATCTTTCTTGCAACATAAAAACTCACATATAATTTATTATCTACTCTATCAACTATTTCACACATATACATAAGTAAATATTGAATCAGAGTGAAAGAAAAAAGTATTTATATATTAGAATGCCATGGAAATTAAACACACATTACTAAAACTAAACAAAATAAAATCAAGATACAAAAGGAAATATTTAAAGATAGAACTAAGTAAGACTCATATATGGAAAAGAAATATTGCAAGATAGATTTTGTGTTTTGATTTTAGAACTTTTAGGATTTTAAAACACTTGCAGGTTGACAGAAATGGAAAATGAACAAAACTAATTTAATCACAACATTTACTAAAACTAGCAAATATACCCAAGAATCACCTCCTTTCGGTAGAGTGGGTTTGACTCTCCTTTTGGAGGGATCTCTTGAAGCTAATCCATAATGAACCATAGATTTTTGGCACTCTAGGTCTCTCTAACACTTCTAGGGTTTTTCACCTAAAAGGAGAGAGAAAGGGACCAAAGAATCTAACAAGTTCACTCAAATATGCAATCATGGATCATGTTATTACTAAATGAAATAAACTAAATGTAATTGAATGATTGAAACTAATATAAATGAATGCAAAACTAATATTTAAGCTATGTTTGAAAACATAGTGTGATATGCAAATAATGAAGAAATTGAAGAAAATATGCAGAGCAAAAGGTACAGGGATGAATCTGAGTGCATCTGGATGTAAATTGTTGATGTCGGGATGCCTGGAATGCTAAAAAAATTTATTGAAATTTCAGTGGGACTCATTCACCCAAGGTGGCGAACTAGTCCTCCTACTGGTGAAAAAGTGTCGAGAACTGATTTCTGACAATCGAGATCCAGAATCTGACAAAATACAAATTTTTCAGGTCTCAGGTGGGACTCATTCTCCAAGGGTGGTGAATCAGTCCACTCCTAGATTTCTAGAAAATTAGACAGCAACTCTGCAACAACAGATCTAGAAATGTCTGAATATCGGGTTGCCAAAGTCAGTTCTGTAGGAAACAAACAAAAAACACTCAACAAGCTTGAAATAATGATAAGTTGAATTGAAGAACCTAGTTGACTTTATTTCCACTTTTCAACACCTTTAAACTTGTCAAATCTATAAAATAAAGGCTACAAATACACATGCAAAGGGGGAAAATATTAGAGGGTTAGCAAATAGGGGTTTGCCTTGGTCAAACCCCACTTTGGTAATCAAACCCAATAGAAATAAATGAAATGCAAAGGAAATGATAAGTGAACAACATAAAAGTGTTACAAACTTACCAAGATCCTTAATAATGCAAGTCTGAAGTAATATCAATGGCTACTTCAAAGTGCTTCAATAGTTGCTTGATGTTGTATTGCAAATGATTGATTGAATACTCGAATGCTTGGATCAATGAAAAGATTATCAGAGATGTAAAATGAGGTGAAATTAACTTATTTATATCAATCTTGTGCCTTAGTAACCATTCATACATTATCACAGGCCAACATCCAACATATTTTTGAATAAATCCTAAAAGAAATTTGAAATATTTTGAATTTTGGAGCCAAGGGGGACTCATTTGCCACCCATGGCAAATGGGTCTCACCTAGAACATGCATCTAGGTGTCAGAAATTAAATGTCATTTAATGTTGTGTGTCGGGAGTATATTCAAGAATACACTTAAATAAAGCATGTGAGTGTATAAAAAGGTCAAATAAGACATGAGAAAGGGATAAATAAGGGGAAAATACCTAGAAAAGTGTGAATCTTTATGACAAGACTTTACAACACTTGAAAATATGACTTGTTGATGTGTAAAAAGATGATGTTTAGGTCAATTATAATAAATAGAGTCTAGAATAATGTGGAAATGTCTTACAACACTACACAACACATTCACAAGACTTCAATATTTAAATTTTAGCACTTAAATAAGCATGTTCAGGCCATGTTGCAACATAAAATCAAGGAAAAGTATATAAAACATTGTGAAACAAGACCTAAAAGGCCATGAAAATGATAAGGAGCCATTTTTCTATGACACATTTAGCCCCCACTTTAGTGACAGGAAGAACTTGCTTGAGACTCACACTAAAGTAGCCATGAACAACAAGAGGAGGGTTCAAATGCACTTACATTAGCAAGATGGAATGACAATGATCAAGAGGGATGATCAAGTCCCTAGGATGAAGATCCCATGGCAAACCAAGCATAAGAACAAAGGAACACACAAGTGTTGAGAATTATATAAAGCTTCGATCATCAATCCAACTAGTTGTGAATTAGATCTAGGAAAAAAGAGAATGTGTACTCACTCTAGGCCCACAGAACTTCGGATTGTTCGCAGGGTGAAAAGGGCCAAAAGAAAGAGATACATACGCTAGTTGGTATGCACTCACAAAAAAAAGGTGGCTATAGGGAAATTCATGCAACTAGTTGGGCTTCCCACTCAACCATGCCAAAGTTATACTTCCTAATAACTTTAATAAGGTGCCACAAAGGAAAAGGAAATGTAAATGTCGGTTTAAGCTTCATGAGACAAGAAAAATTCTATATGCTTAGAACTCATGAACAAAATAAGATGGCACCAAAGGTATGCAAGTTGTGTTATGTAAGGTGGCCAAACAAATAAGATGACACCACAGGCATGTAAGTGTGTTATGCAAGGTGGCCAAATAAGAATTCAAAAATGTAAAATGCAAAAATGTAATGTGAAATATTTGTTCAAAGGAGTCTTGTTTAGTTTATGTAAGGTCAATCACTTAGGGAACATTGTGTCTAATGTCTCCAAGAGAGGACCAATCAAAGAATAGTAAATTCACAACTTAGGGGATGCAGTGTGTCACATCAACCCACCAAGAGGAATGTAATATGCTAAGAGAGATCACACTTATGAAGGACATCACACCCAATGTCATCCACAAAGTAATGAACACGTCATATAAATGACAAGGCTATGCTAGGAACAAAGAATGAAAATTAATTATGGTATTGTATGCCCCCCACTTTAAAGGAATTGCTACACATCATTCGTGAGAAATTGCTTTAAAGTAGAAGAAGAAAGAGAATGCAAAAGAAAAAAAAGACATGAGAGCCATCTAGGAAAGCTCTATGCCAAGTCATATGTTTCAAAGTTAGGCTACTTCATGTCAAGAAAAATCAAAAGAAAATGAAAGAAAAGAGAGTTTCCCCCCATAAAATAAATCACACCAAACACATAAGGGATCTATGGATTTGGGGTCAGTATGTTCATTGCTGCAATGTTTTTATGAAAGAGTGCAAAATTGTCATCATTCCCCGAATACATAGAATGAGAAGAATGACACAGAGAGAGCAAAAACAAAAGGAAAACAAAGATTCATTCTGGGTCAACATGGAAGAGACATTGCAGTCTCTATGCTTTGCATCGTCCCCAAAAGGAAAACACAAGAAAAACAAAGAAAAAAAAAGGATTTTGGGTCAACATGAAGGAGAACATTTAGGTCTCAATGCCTTGTGTCATCCACCTGAAAAGGAAAACACAAGAAAAGACAAAGAAAAAGGAAAGAGACCTTGTAGGTCAACATGGAAGAGACTTAAGGTGTCTCTATGCTTTGCGTCATCCCCAAATGAAAAACATAAAAAAAAGAAAAAAAGTCAAGGACCATTTGGGTCAACATGGAAGAGACTTAGGGCGTCTCTATGCTTTGGTCATCCTCAAAGGAAAGACACAAAACAAAAATAAAAAGACAATCAAATCAAAAAATTAATATACAACATATAGAAGAAGTGAGATATGAATAGAAGAAGTGTACAAAGAGAAAAATAATATCAAACACACAATACAGGGGAACATGATACACACATAAAAAGAAAAAAAAAGATGCTAGCAAGACAAAGGAAAATCAATCATCTAATAGGTCATCCACCTCCCAATCATGATCATCATACTGCAAAGGTAGTTGACTATCCAATGGAGGAATCACAAGTGCCATACTAGGAGAGTCACCAGGTTGTGCACTTGGTATGAGAGATTTATCATCTAAGCTCATAGAAGAGGAGAATAAATCATTCAAATTATTGTGCACCTCTTCATCAATTTTAGCAATCTCTTCATCATCATCCTCATCAAGATTAATGACTATAGGAGGATGAAGAGTGATTTCCAAGGAAGGATGTATCAGCAATGGTGATTTTTGGATAAGTTCAGGGTGTTGTGATGGTGAGGATGGAATCTTGTGCGGCATGTTAAGAGGATTATCAGGAATTATTTCCATCAACAGAGGAGGTTGATTTTCTTTATTTTTTTCAGTTTGTATTTGTCTAGTGAGAAAATGATGACATCGTCGATGCTCTCTAACAACCTGATTTCATTTAATTCTATTTTAAAGTTGTTGAGGTGTTAGAGTGGATTAATCAAGTTTAGGATCCTTTGTTTCAGAAGGAGATGGATCAATCTCTTTCTCCTTAGCTTTATAAACTTGTTTAATTTGAGGTGGAAAAGTTAGACTACTCTCAACCTCTCTTGGTCTCTTAGACAAAGAGGTTGGGGGATCCGATTGCGATGGAGTTGGTAAGGGTTGATCTTTGTCAGAGGTAGTGTTAAGCATGGTCTCATATATAATAAGAGATTCAGAAGTGGTTAGGGAAACACCATGAAGAGAAAATTCAGCTATCCTTTTGGTATGCTACGAAAAATAAGTCCTTTCTAGGTGTAATAGGTTCCATTGGTTTGGGCCAAAAGGCTTCTAGGGAAAAGTTTCCTTTAGAGGATAAGGGATTAAATTGGCTATGGTGGATGGTAAAGATTTAATTTCCATGTGGAAAATTCAAACACTTATGAATGACTGATGTGACCACTTTCATTGAGCGAAGCCAAGGGTGGCCTAACCGCAAATGAAATTGGTCAGATTGTGTTATAATTGAAAATGTCACATCCAATGTTTTTGGTCCTACTTGTAAGGGTAGTACGATCGATCCAATCATAGGGAAAGAAAAACCATTGTGTGTTTTTATCCATACAATTGCTTTATCATAATCATCTTGATATAAATTATGCAATACCAAAAACTCCTCTATGATCACATTTCCACCACAAGTGGGATCTATTAATATCCCATTATTGGGCTTATCATTAATTTTTCTAGCTATGTAGAGAGGACCGTTAGGAAGCTTTGGTAATATGTATTTATCAGAAAAAGTGATATCAAGAGATTTAGTGGTTTGGCCTTTACAAGGGATAACGTCTATCATATCTACAAGATTATCCATATAGGACTACTTTCAATAATCATTGGAGATATATCATGTTGCTCATTATGTGTACCAACAGTCATTACATCAGTTTTAGAAGTTTCGCTAGCCTTGACAAATGAAGTGGTATGCTTAGGCATAAGGTTGGTGAAAATTTGTAAATTTTGGTTAGGGGGTGTAACAAATTTATTGCCTCTATCATTAACACCCGTAATGGATAATTCTCCCAAATCAATGAGGTCTTGAAATAGATGTTTTAGATGCTTGCAATGTCCAGTTTCATGTCCATTTTGGTGATGGAAATGACAATAAGCATTAGGCTTGAAGGTGGGTGGTAATGGTTGGTTTGGATCAAGTGATCGGACGGGTGGCAAAGTGAGCATACATTTTTGGATTAATTGGTTCATTGCATTATTGAGGGAATTGGGTAAAGGAGTGAATTGTCTATTAGGATCCCCATAATGAAAAGACATAGTTGTCTTAATAGTGGCCATGTAATTTTTAACTTGTTGGGTGGGTTGTAGTTGCAAAGGTGAATTAAACTATAAGAAGCCTCTATTCGGTCTATGAAAGTTTTGATTATTATTATTGTTTCTATTGTTATGTTCAAGTTTATTAGCTTGGCTAGAAGTGGATGTGGAATCATGACTTCAAACTGAGTTATGATATTCACACAAGGTTGTACATAAATGCATAAACAAAGGGAATTTCATCATAGTTAACTTATCCTAAAGGCTTCTATTCAAATTCTTGATAAACATATTTTGTAGATGTGCATCAGGAATCTTATCATTGATTTGGGCATACATAGATTGATATCTTGAGATAAAATCAGTAATCTTTTCATTTATGTTTTGTCTACATCGCATGAGGTCAGCCATAGTTTTCTTAGGTGTCATGTGAACTTGAAAGTTACTTATGAAAGCATCCACCAACTCATTAAAGGAGTGGATGGAATGATTAGGAAAGTTAGAAAACCACTCCAAGGCAATGTCTTTCAAGGTTCTAGGGAAAATTTTGGCTAAGAACCTCTAATCGAGGACAAAGTCACTACATAAAGTTGTGAAGGCATTAACATGGTTGACAGGATCTCCTTTACCTCCATATTTCTCAAACCAAGGCATTTCTATCCCTTGTGGCATCGGGGTACGCAAGATATCTAAGGATAATGGACTACTATGAACATGATATGTGATAGGAGCTATGTGACCTTGGCTAATGGTAGAAAGTTGATGTTGGATGGATGAAACTATGTTAAGGAGTTGTGTAATGACAAGATCATGATATGTAGGTTGAGGTGGAAAATAAAAGGGTGATGGAGTATAAGCCATGTTAGAGGAAGTGAAAGGAATGCTAGGAGGTGTAAAGGTAGTGGAAAGGATTTGCAATGCCACAAGTGAAATAGGAATGCTAGGTGGAACTGTGAAAGAAGGAGCCACATAACTAACTTGTTGCATAGTTGTAGTGACTTGGGGAGGGGTATAAGTTGGAATGGATTTGATGAATGAAGGGGGAGGAACTTGAGATCCTCCTCGACTAACAAGATTGATTGCAGATTGGGTATTAGGAGGAGAATGTTTATTACAAATCTTAGCAATATTTTTTAGGACTATTAAACCATCATCATGTTCAAGCAACCGATGAAGGTTATCAATGGTGGGTATGGTAGTTTTGGATACATTTTCAAGGGTCAAGTCTTGTTGTAAATGTGCAAATTCTTCATGACTATTAATGATCTTATCTTGAGACTTGTTTTGGGTGTCAACATTTATTAGATGGAAAGGTGAAGGCATAGTAGCATTGCCAATGCCTAATGCACCATTTTACATACTAGGAGTAGGAGCTCTTGAGATCCCAAGGTCCACAATGAAAGTGCTATTGTGGGATGCCATGAGTCTAGAACTTCATCTCACCAAAGTATTATCAATGGAATACCAAACACTCATACAAATACTACAAAGGAAGAAGGTGACTCAAATGCAATGTAATCTAATGTATGTAAATGCTAATAATAGAATTACTGCTAACTGTAACATAACTGAAACTACAGAAAATAGATTGTAGGAAAAACCCCAGAAAATGCTAAAAATGATGCGTGAAAAGGTACAGACGGGCTAATTCGCCCTGGGTGGCGAATGAGTCCCAGTATGCAATTTTTTTGTGATTTTGAGTTTTTAAATGATTTTAATGTAAAAAAAAATGCCACTAAAGATGCAGAATGCAAATTTTTTAGTTTTTCAATTATATGTAATGCAAAAATGAAATCTAGGCTAGTTTTCACTAATGCTAGATAATAATACCTAGAATGCAAAAAAAAAAATGTCCTAATTGAATGTTAATGAAAGATGTAATTGAAGATGAAATATACCAATGAAATCAGAAAATGCAAAGTACTCAATATTCAGGTTCACCAAAATGAACCGTATATTTTTGGCACTCTAGGTCTCTAACACTTCTAGGGTTTTTCACCTAAAAGGAGAGAGAAAGGGGCCAAAGAATCTAACAACTTCACTGAAATATGAAATGATGGATGATGTTATGCCTAAATGAACTAAAATAAATGAAATTGAATTATTGAAACTAATCTAAATGAATGCAAAACTAATATTTAAGCTATGCTTGAAAACAGAGTGCAATATGCAAACAATGAAGAAATTAAAGAAAATATGCAGAGAAGAAGGTATAGGGATAAATATGAGCACACTTGGATGTAAATTACTGATGTCAAGATGTCTAGAATGCTGAAACAATTTACTAAAATTTCACAGTGGGACTCATTCGCCCAGCATGGCGAATTAGTCCTCCTACTAGTGAAAAAGTGTTGGGAATTGATTTTCAACAATCAGGATCAAGAATTTGACAAAATATAGATTTTTAGGTCTTAGGTGGGACTCATTCACCAAGAATGGTGAATTAGTCCACTCCTAGATTTCTGGAAAATTAGGCAGCAATTCTGCAACACCAGATCTATAAATGTCTGAATGTTGGGTTGCCAAAGTTAGTTCTACAAGAAACAAACAAAAAACACTCAAAAAGCTTGAAATAATGATAATTTGACTTGAAGAACCTACTTGACTTGATTTCCACTTTTCAACACCTTTAAAATTTTCAAATCTACAAAACAAAGGCTACAAATACACATGCAAAGGGGAAAAATGTTGGAGGGTTAGCAAATAGGGGTTTGCCTTGGTCAAACCCCACTTTGGTAATCAAACCCAATAGAAATAAATGAAATGCAAAGGAAATGATAAATGAACAACATAAAAGTGTTACAAAATTACCAAAATCCTTAATAATACAAGTCTGAAGTAATGTCAATGGCTGCTTCAAAGTGCTTCAATAGTTGCTTGATGATGTATTGCAAATGCTGGATTGAATGCTCAAATGCTTGGATGAATGAAAAGATTATTGGAAATGTAAAATGAGGTGAAATTAACTTATTTATATCAATATTTTGTCTTAGTAACCATTCATACATCATCATAGGCTAACATCAAGCATATTTTTGAATAAATCCCAAAAGAAATTTGAAATATTTTGAATTTTGGAGCCAAGGGGGACTCAATCACCACCCATGGTGAATGGGTCCCACCTAGGACATGAATCTAGGTGTTAGAAATTAAATTTCATTTAATGTTGTGTGTCGGGAGTATATTCAAGAATACACTTAAATAAAGCACGAGTGTATGAAAAGGTCAAATAAGACATGAGAAAGGGATAAATAAGGGGAAAATGCCTAGAAAAGTGTGAATCTTTAGTACAAGACTTTACAATACTTGAAAATAGGACTTGTTGATGTGTAAAAAGATTATTTTTAGGTGAATTATAATAAATAGATTCTAGAATAATGTGGAAATGTCTTACAACACTTCACAACACATTCGTGCAAGACTTCAATATTTAAATTTTAGCACTTAAATAAGCATGTTCAAGCCATGTTGTAACATAAAATAAAGGAAAAATATATAAAAAATTATGAAACAAGACCTAAAAGGCCATGAAAATGACAAGGGGCCATTTTTCTACGACACATATAATCATGTGGATTTCCTTATTATTTGCAATCTAATAGGACCACATGAGGCTTAAATTATTTAGATGAAAAAATAGAACGTATTTTAACTGAAAGCAATAGCTAGACTATACAAATATAATGGCTCATTTATATCTTTGATATTTTAGGATCTAATTAATGGAAGACTTAGATAATATGATCTTCTCTCATGTTTTATTTTTGAGACTCACAATCTATTTATTCAACATAAAAAACTAGTAACCGAACTAGGATATATCCTTTATTGAAGGTGTAGGGAAACAAATACATGTTACAATGAAAATAGAGTTTCTTTTAGAGAAACTTGAGTTTGATCAAAATAAATTACAAAAGACATAACTTAAGGTAATAAAAAATCTTATTCATATGCAAAACCCATCAAGACTAAAATCAGGGAGTGAATTTGGTTGATTCATCATCAATATAGACAACTTTTCATTCATAATACTATTTTAGAATATGATGAGACTCAATTTGGAGCTACACTGTAACCTACTTTGAATCTCTACAACCTTCTTCGAAGCTAGTTTTTTTTCATCTACAAAAAACTCTAGAGTGATCTAGAAGTCTTAAACCTTGGATCCTACGATTGATTTGTCATAAAAACATAGATATACATGCATGGAAACAAGAAATCATATAATCAGTCTAGAGAATTCAACCATGAAAGAGTAAGCACTTAAGTACATAATCTAACCATCCTTACAATAATTAAATTTTTTAGAGTTACATTAAATGTACCAAGTCTTTATAAAAAAATAGAATTATAACAATATTCTATGAAAATAAAA
>VDFB02359931.1:0-25180 GCA_007258455.2 Sequoia sempervirens
AAAAAATATATTATTTTTAAATTAGTTGTTCATGGGGGCCAAAATGGCTCCCTGGATAATTTTTTTTGTTTTACTTGGCAACTTTGTCCAAAATTGGCGTTTTGACAGTCAATTTTATGGTTTTCGAGCCTTCTGAGCACGATGGCAGGGTTGGATTTGACCCAAAAGGATACGAAATGATGGCTCCTTGCTAGATTTGGCAATGAACCTCCCGCTTCAAATTGTTGCAAATCTAGCCTTCGATGTTCGTTCTAGGCGAAATAAAGGGTAGATCTAAATGTCTCAGCTGCTCTGGAATCAATCAATGGTGAGCTTAGAATCTCTCTAGGAAGCTTCAATAGACCTGCAACTGACAAGTCAATATATGAACCTCCCCAGAAACTGATATTCTTTCACACCTTTCTGATTCTCCAGATCATCTGAGGATGCAAGAGAAGAGCATACTCAGTTTTTCTCAACAATCTTAGATTTCTTAAAGGAATGCTAACCCACAACTCAATTTTGGCTCTGATACCATGTGAGATTTGCTAACTAGCCTACCCAAGAATCTAATGACTGAAGGAAAACAAAACCAGAAATATGAGGAGGAATAAACTGTATTCCTCTTAAGAATGCAAAGCTATATTCAACTTGAGAATTGAGAATTACAAAGGAAATGCCTTGGTTATATAGGCCAAGGGGAGAGATAGATGCAACCAGGTTATGACAAGTGTTGGCATCCTATGAGGTGTGACAACTCATGTCATTAAAGGCTTAACCACCTTATCCCTATGTAAAGTTAAGCTAGTGTGAAGAGGACTTTAGTGGAGAACTAGCTAAGAATGAACTAGTTAGATAAAGTACCCCTTTCACACTAACAAATGCTAAGAAGGAAAATGCCTTTAATCTAAACAAAAGAACCACTTTCTTTAACATGCAAAGATATTGTCTCAGAATTTCAAAAAAAAGAATTTCCAATAGAAACATATTGCAAATATAGAGATAAAAATGTATGCAAAAATCCATTTGGACACTTGTACAAGGACAGGGTTGCCCAGGGGCGAATGAGTCTTTGTATAGGGGTCTAAAAATTTAAAATCTGAATGTCTAAGTTAACATTTATGATTACTATTTTTGATTGCAAAATGATTTTTTAGTGATTGTTTTTTCCAGAATTTTTTATTCAAATGCAAGTGCAACTAGATGACAATGTGTAAACAAAAGTGACAATTTTGATTGCAAATTTTAATGAAATTCTAATCTAAATGACTGAAACATAAAATAATGTAAACTATAATGGAAAATTTATGCAATATTTTTGGATTTTTTTTTGTTTTTTATGATGCAAACATGCAAGATCTAACCCTAAATAAATAATGCAAAACATAATGATGCAAAATCTAGATCTAGGGTTTGAAAGACTTCCAAATCAAAAAGCAATAATGTAAGAATGTTAGGTTCACTAAAATGAAATGAAGGGGAAAAGGATAAAGCCCTAATTCCCTTAGTGTGTAAAGAGATTTATGGTTTAAAGTCCCTCTTCCCCAAGCATTTCATTAAGAATACAAACCAACAAGGCCAAGAGGTTGACTTTCAACCTCAAAGGTGAGTCAATCAAACTTGACTTGGTGATTCTTTAATGACATAAAATGATTAAGAATGGTTTAAAACAATGCAACTAATTGAACTATATGAACTAAGATGCAAATTATAGATTCTCGAATGTACAAAAACTAAAACAACAATTTATAAGCAGATCTAAGAAGGGTTTGATAACACGTACCTATCACCAAAAGCTGACTTTGAGTAGTGCAAAGGGACAGGGTTGCCCCTGGGCGAATGGGTCCTTGAGATCCTTTTTGAAACTTCAAAATATGAGATTGTAACCCTTTTTTTGCACTCCATTCATATATCTGCAAATCTTCGTCTTTAGACCTGGACATGTGATAAATCTACAAAAATAAATTGTTTGTTTATTTGTATGGGGGTTTGCCTTAGTCAAACCCCAGTTTGGTAATTAAACCTTGATAAAAAGATAATGATTTGATAAAAGAAAGTGTGTGATCCCTAACCTTATGTGTGTCTAAGGGTTTTAAGAGCTAAGATGCAAAGAAACCCTACTCAAGTATATTAGAGTATGATTCCTATATGATAATGACAAGATCCACTAAGGGAGAAGTCAAAACACCCTAAATAAATCTAAAAAGATAAAGATGCCTTGCTTAGGTTGCAAATAGAATGAATCTTGAGGATGAGAACAATTGGAAACAAGTCATTAGGTAGAGGGAAGTGGCCAAATACATCTCCCAATCCTAGAATCCATCATGTTCTTCTATAGGCAACAACCTTCAATCATGTGACAAAGCTTGCTCAAATCTGAAAATGGGCTTGAAGATCCGCAATATCAAATAATGTTACTTCAAGAATCTGAATTTTGCTTGCTTGAATGCTCTTCCTTGTGTTCTATTGTTCCTTACTTCTTGATCTAGTTTGAAATGATGTAAAGACTAGGATTTTATAGGCATTTCTCTAATTTCCTGACAATTAGATCCTGATAGTCGACAATTGCAAGTTGAATTTTGAATAATTAAAACCATCAAAAAGCTATTAAAATTTGGGTCCTGGATAATGAAGGGGAGCCATTCGCCCATTGGTGAATGGGTCCTAGCCCAAATTTCTATAACACACTTGTTTTGGGGTAATTTAATGATAGGATGCATTTGTTCAATGCTTGTTTCAATGTCGAAAAATGATAAAAATAGGCCTTGGGATGCATAATAAAGGGAATTAGGGCCTATTTAGAAAGGATTAAAATGCATAAATGTAAGGTCACTAAAATGGATCCAAACTAAGTGTGAAATTGTACTATCACCTACAAGGGAGTATAATTTTCTACACTATATTAAATAAAAATAATAATTTATTTATGCTTTGTAGTCCATAATATAATGCACCAAGATTATATATATAATATTTAGCTATCAGTGAATATATTATATTATCAAAGGTTTAATCCTTAATATATTCTATCTTCTTCTCTTTACTCTGTATTTCTTATTCTCATTTTCTTCTCATATATTTTAATTTTTCTTATCTATTCCTTTCAAAAAAAATTATTATATGTATACAATTGCATTAAGGAAATACCCTTTATGATTCTTATGCCTCCTAGCTAATGTGGGAGTCGTTATAGAGCTCTACATTCCTCTTTTGGTTAGATGTAATAGTCTATATATGTTGTTGTTACTTTGTTGTTTCAACTACTAACATGTATAGATGATATTAATGATCATTTAAGATATCAAAACATTTCAATATATGGTTTTCTAAAGTTATATTTTCTATTTTCTTGTACAACCATTTTATTTTCCCAACTAACTACCTAACTAACACAAAATTAACATTATATTAGATAACATACTAAAATGTATTTGATTAATAAAACCACTAGGTTATTAAGGTTATTTATTGTATTACAAAGGTAAGCCTTATATTCTAATATTGAGAACTAGGATTTATAAGTGCTCTTATTATTGTTTTCTTAACTTGGAGTTTTTGAGTGAATAGTTGGTTCATTACCTCAAGTTATTGCTTGCTCATGATAGTACTTGTAGCTATGCATCCCAATTTTTCATCAATGCTTGAGTTGTTCTTCATTTTAATCTCTGCTTTGATGATTCATAGATTTGTTGGAGTCCTCCCTAGGCTTAATTTTGGGGTGCAACTTGGGTTTCAACCTCCCACATTTGATTGTAGTGTGGTGATCAATACTTCAATATGGAAAATAATCTTTTAGTCTTTACATTAGTGAAAAATAATATTAGTCTTTCCTTTCCATTTTATAGAGGGTTTGGATTTATTTTCTTTGGGTTTTTCCTGATTTTTGTTGTCCTATTTAGAATATTCTTTCTCACCTTTATTCTTTTCCTTACTTGTGTAGTATTCCAATTGACAAGCCACATCAAAATTAGCAGGCTTTTAAATGATTACTTTTATTCTAAGATTTGAAAGCAATATGTCAAAGTATTTGATAAGGATACCTTCTTCTTCCAAGATTACGCTAAGTAACATGGCTTGCCTTTGAAATTTGGTTGAGTATTCTTGAACACTTTGATCAATTCATTGCCTAAAGTAGAGCCACTTTATCTTTTGATCTATTTCGTGGCCAATCAAATATAAATTATACCTTAGCTAGTATTTGAATCCAACCCAACTATAAATTTATGATTCCTTCTTCTCACATGAAGAAAGATAGCTCTCCCACCATATAAGTATAGGTTTATTCATTTTCAAGTGAGGAAAACAAATCTTCTAAGATTCATTCACATTATGAACATTGAAATACACCTCCATTTTCTTAATATAAGAGTCTAAAATATCCACATTAACTTGAACTTAATTTTTTTTATCTCAAGTTCTATTCCTTTTCATTTATCCTCATGGTTACCCTTCTCTTCCTCTCCATCATATATAATTTGAAATTCATTAAATATAACCCATGCAAGAGTGTTGGTAGATGATTGTTCTTGGGTCATTTGAGGTTAATGTCTAGCCATATGCTCTTAGCATATAGTTGAGTGATCAATTTATAGTGTTTCATTACTCATTCCATGCGACTCTCTATGGTTGCAACTCTTGCATTAATGTCACCAATTCTCACTTTTTGATTCCAATGGCATGTTCAAATATGTATATTAATTGGGACTAACTCTCTTTCACCTACAGACCTTGTCGTTGTCATGCAAATTCACCTTCCACTAAATTCTATATGAACTTGACCTGTTCTATACCAAATTGATTTGCAATTGCATGCAAAACTATGCTTTGTGAATTAAAAACCACCTAATTATTGTTAGTCTATATATTATAATTATTCTTTAACTCTTTAGAAGTTGAAATATGTTTATGCATTTTAGAAATTAATTTTGAACACAATCACACACTTGACACTACAAATTTTCACATAGGAAATCCCTAATTTAGAGGATAAAATGCATATTGGTAGATTCCAATAACACTTCCATCTACTTTATATTACTTTTAAATAATACAAAATGAGGAAACACAACTATAACAGTTGCTTCAAACCTCTATCTAGTTCAATTGGAACTACATTTTTGGTGCTCAACAATGGTGTCTATCACTTTTCCAAATTTCCAAGAAACTTTAATGTAGTCTCCACTTCCCCTTTCTAGTTGTGGCATGACCCTCCCATATACTTGAAGCCTCCAAGAATATAAATGAAGCAGAAAATGCCACATCTATTTAGATTCTTGAACTACTATTTGTTCCATAGTGTTTTTTCCACTTTCCTCATTATGGATTCAATGTGATAGTTATGCATTTGTTGGTTCAACTTGATGTTTTTGCCAAATAATGAATTCACTTATGGGTAAAAGTAAAAAGTTGTGTCACACTTTTATAAAGGAAATAACCAACACTAATCCAACTTTTAAACTTGAACTACTGAAAAGTGGCATATATGTTTTGAATCTTGAAATGATGTAATATAATAAAATGCATATTTTTTTAGTATATTTTATGTTTCTATTTTTTTATTTGAATATAGATTTTTATAAATTGACACTATAATTTAGTTGCTAATAAAATTCTAAAAAATGAAGTTACATGAGACATTGATCTTTATATGGTAAATTTTAATTTTTTCCTTCAAATTTTTTGTGTATATTTATAACTTGAAACTTTAGTGCATGGATATATTTTTTCCAACTTTGATAAATATATATATTTTTAAATAAATATTAAAATGTACGTGTATTAAAATATAGTGTTTTTTTGTTCGACGTCAACTTTCATATTTACTATTTATCTAACATAAAAAAATTATACCATCTTCATATAGATTCTTTTATCTAGTGCATCATATTTTTTTAATAATTTTAGTATTTTATTGACATGGTAATCAACCTAATATTTTTATTGATGATATACTTTAATCAAAACCAAAATAAATAATAAATAAATAATAGTCCAAAAATACTCTCATTTTAGAAGAAGCTCCCATATGGATCCTATAAAAAGGGCACTGAGACTCATTGTCCATAGAGTAGGGTTGGTTGTTTGAACATCGAGGTTTTCAATATTCTTTTTTTGGTCGGCATCATTGGGGTGCCAGAATTTTAACCCAGCTGCAAATTTTGATTGGTGGCCGGACGTTTTCTTGTTTCCTTCAGGAATGGGGATCATGTTTGGACAGGCGTGGATTCAGGTTGAGATATTGAAATTCGTTGATCGGACGACGGAACTGTGTTTCCGTTTCCATAATAAAATAATAATGCGTGCCGCCAATTTGGTTGGTGTCTTTCTTACATTGCTCTTCATCGCGATTTGCCCGGATAACTTTATATACTCATCGAATATCTCATGACTTCCGGTGTAAAAGGAGAACTCAAAGGAAAAGGTATTTGAGTCCACTTTCCTCCGTGGATTCAATGAAGTAAAGGCTCTCGCGTTTCATTCCATGATGGGAATGATAAATTTCAAGAACATTCAGCCGTATGCAGAATCCCGGTGCCAAATGTTGGAATGTGGGGTGAACGCATGGCGTAATTCCACGCCAGGTTCAAAACAAACGGCGGGCCAATACTAAAATCTTCAAAATATATTAAAATTAATCGATAAAGTGTATATTGTGAAAAGAACATCTTAATCAAAGGATTTTAGAGCAAAAACCGATTCAGCGTGGTTTCCTAAATCACATATAACAGAATAGATGCTAAAATGAGTATGCAACATAGAGTGAAGATTCTAAAGTATGTAATTTTTGACCCTACAATACATACTAATGATCTTGTAGGTGATATAAATGCTTATGAAAATGAGTTCTTGTTTCACCATCTTTTACATACTGATGATCATGTTCATATTGGAATGACTACAAAGTGCTCAAGTAATTATTTTTTTACCTATAGCGAGTTTTCTTAGATCCATGTATTGAGAAACCTAAAGAATCACCAAAGTGAATAACACCTTTCCTACTTCCTACCTACCAATGATATATATTTTACTTCTTTTTGTTTGTTTTAATTTTCCTTGTTTGATTCATTATGTTCATTGATAATAAGTGAATGATGCAAAAGACACATTTAATGGTGTATTTTGATACAAGTAGCCATGACTATCTATTTTTGTTTCATAGTCTCTTTTAGTTCCATCTATGGGTTTGGGATGATGCAAAGTAACAAAGTATCCTTAACACGCTTTCATGATTGTGACCAAAAATATATTTGACTTTGTTAATAATTTTATTCTTTACTCTTTGATGGAACCATGTTTGTTGTAATTACTTTTTTTTATCATCCCTTATTAAATCATCATTCCTAAATGTAGGGTTTAGATTATTTATTTGTTGACAAGTTTATAATGTTTTAAGGTATATCTCTTTATATTTCTTATTTCATCTTTTTCATATATCTTGTTTGTTGTGCTTCCCCTATTTCACTTTCATACTCTCTTTTAATATCTTATACATTCATGACACTTGGCATTACTTACACACCACTTCCAGGAATTTATTGATGGTGTCTCTTAAGGTAAGCATTTTTTTCAACTCTACCTTTGGAGAAGATACATGATTCATATTATGGTATACCATAACTTTACATGATCACATTATGTTTTCCATTTTTTTTACATGATGATATTATTTTATGTCATTTCCCTTGTGTATTCTCGTGATGTTATCTTACACCACACATGCTTATGGAATTCCTACATTCCCACATTATACATGTTATTCCTATACTTGCATTTACATGATTTATCTTTACAATATGACTTGTCCTCACACTTGATAAAACTGAGAGCAATATTTTCTCTTCAACCACATGAACTTTTATGCTTAAATTTTTTGACTTAAATAGAAGGGCCAACACATTGACAAATGAGGCCATTAAAATTTTTCTTCCTCCATGTAAATTGAACCCAAAATAGTACTATGTAGCCAATTTGAGGGAAAGAGGGTAGCATATATCCTATACATACACTAGTTAAAGTGACTCTTTCATGGGTCCTACATGGGAAAATTGTTAAAGTGAATCCTTCATGGGTTCTACACCACAAAATAGTTATCCTTTGAATAGGTTCTACACATAAAAAATTCCTAAAGGATTCCCTCATAGGCCCTAAACCAAAAAATAATTAAAGTGGCTCCATCACATGAGTCTTTGACCAAAGTTTAATGATTTCATGGGGACCAACTCAATCACATCTCCAATACTCCATTTTTTATAAACTCAATGTTGTTAGTGTAATATTTTTATTACCTTGGATATGCTTATCCTAAGTATGATTGCAAATATTTATTTGGGTAATTTATTTTAATTATTTAAGTAGGATGAGATAATAAATTGCACATTCTCCTTCTTTTAAGGATTTTTAATTTCCTCTTTATCCTCATAGATTTGGAAACTTGATAAGCAATTCGTTGATATTTTCTTTTTTGTCTTTCCTCATCCTCATCAAATTTGGAAACTATGAGGCTATATACTTATAGCTCTCTTTCCTTCCTATTAAGCTATCAAAGCAAGACATTGTGAAATCTTTCATTTCTCTTAGAGAATAACTCTATTTTTGGTAGTTTGATTATACACCATTTTCATTCACAAATTTATATAATTCTATTCATTGTAATATATTCTATATTACACATATAATTACAAATTCTAACATGGTACGAGTGAAATTAATGCTAGGATAACTATTTAAAGTTTCCATATTTAAAAGATTTAGGAGGGGGCAATAAGCTTTGCATGCAAATTTTCTAAAAATCTAGTGTGCTCTTCTCTTGCATCTTCAAATGATTTGGAGAAATATAAAAGATTAATATAACTTTTTAACCTTTGTGGCATTGCATGTGTGTTCTTAATTATTTTGGTGGTTCTTGCATCATTTTTAATTATTTTGTTATGTATGGAGGCTTGAGAAAGTAAAAAAGGCCTTCATTTCACTTAATTTGGAGATCATATGACACTATAGTAAATAGGATGTTATGTATGGAGGCTTGAGAAAGTAAAAAAGGCCTTCATTTCACTTAATTTGGAGATCATATGACACTATAGTAAATAGGAGTTTGAGGCTCATATTGGGTGAATTGATCATTTATAAGGTACTTTTAAGCTAGAAAAACCATTTCATTACCTCCAAAAGGCTTAAGTATTGCCATTTCCATATAAAATTTATCATTTTTCAAGTTCATGGTCAAGAGGAGGTTGAATTTTTTGGCTTGGCACTATTCATCCATATGATTATAACATAATACTTTTTATACTTGTGCACAATTTTTTTTTTGTTGGTGTGCATTACTAATGTCATAAAATGGGTTGTTGATGTCATCACTTCAAAAAAGGGACCCCTCTCCATTACTTGTTTTGGTTTTGAAACACAACTTTGGAAGACCATAATCTAGCCATTGGGACTTGAAATTAGGTGTATTTTTTATTTGGGGTAAAGTTTTATACACTTCATAGTGGTGTTAGCGATTTTTCTATTTGACCCTCTATTTTTTAATTTTTTTTTCTCAATGATTACATTACTCAATTGTGCTTTTTGGAACTTTAATTGCTTATAACTTTCACAAACAAGGTTCTTTTTAGTTGTTATTTGTTTATGATAATATTTTTTGAGATCTATAGAGTGGTACACTTTTTTAATTTTTTATTTTTTTAGGCAAGTTATGGGGTTAGGGTCCATTGCTAATATATAAACAAATGAAATTAAAGGAAATAGATTTAGATCCATGCATGGGGAGCAAAAAAGAAAATGAACTAACTTAGAGGAAAATGATAGGAAAGGGAACTAGTATAAAAAATAAGACTCTAAATAATGATATCTAGAAGAAACATGAAGGGACTAAAAAATATACATAACCAAGAACCCCCAAAAAATAGGTACAGGCCATCACAATTTTTTGGTTGAGCCCTTCCTTCTACTCATAGTAAGAAGGACATCCATGGTCCACTAAGTTTCGTCATCAAAATCATCATGACCTTCCATTTATAGTTTCTCTACTACAAATTTTCAAATCCTATCTTCTTCCTTGGAATGCTGATTTTTGGTTTTGAGATACCAATGGAAGTTTTGGCAATGGAGCACTTCCTTAGAGGGGAAACCACATAACCATAGTTAATGAAATATAGAGTCTCATCATTAAGCTCCTCAATAAAAGGGAAGGTGCTCTTTGTGTTAGAGGAGTCACTAGCTCGTTTGGCAAGTTGATTAATTCCAAGAAATCTTCTGTGGGAGGGTTTTGAGAAGGGAGCACCTCCATAAAGTTGTGGTATCCACAAAAGTCACAAGTTTTGGTAGTGTGTCCTTTTGGGGTTCCAAGAACGCACTTGGATTATGCAAAATGAAATATGCATTTGGAGAGCTAGGCTTCGAGATCCATTTTTTGATGCTATTCATATTGATCTTGGCAACCTATGTTAAGTGCATTCTATGATTTTATGATCTATCATGTTGCATCTAAAGTATATGAATAATAGGCCTTCATTGTTTAATAATTAAGTCCAAATTCCAAAGGAGGAATGATGAACATGATTCAAAATTATGACAAGTAATTTAAATCCAAATCCAAAAGATACTGAAATTGTTCTATTACAATCCTTAGACACTGCCAATATAGGAATTTCACCTGAGAGTTCAAATTGAGAACTTCAACACAACAATTTTAAATCATGGAGTCAATACTCAACCTCTTAAAGGGACTTTGATATTTTCAAAGCTTATAGGGGTATCAACAAATGTCAATTACTTGTACCAACACCATGTTGGATTTTACAATAGTGAGGAACAATTACAAAACAAAATTAAAAGCTACCTCCTTTTGCATTTATAATGTTTGCATAACAAGAAAATACCATGATAAAATATGAAAGAAACATAGCCAAGTAACAATTAGCCTCCAAAGCTTGAAGTAATAAGCAAGAAATAAATACCAAACAATAATAAAGAGAAACTCCAAACACAACGAATGGCTCTTCTTTTGGAACCCCTATTTGGAAAAAAATATTATGCTAAAATATAGCCTTTTCTTATGTGGTTTTTTTGTTGCCCCCAACTCTTACGACAACTTCTCCCTCCTTCTCACACTCCTCTACCAAAAATCCTCCTTTTCTTGTGAAAAATATCCTTCCTCTCTTTCCTACGCCCACACTTCCATGTTCCAATCTCCAGGAAACTCAATTTTGTTTTTAATAACTACTTCCTCCTTTTTATCCCATGCGCCCAATTTTATCCCTTACATTCATGTGGAAACCTGCCTGTAAAATTGAATTGATAACTATTTTGTCTTCCCAACATGGGCCTGCCAAGATTTATGTTTTTGCATATTTTAAAATATGCCTTTATCTCCTCTAGTTGTGGGTATGGGTATGTATTTATTTGCATATATAAGGTTTACCTTCCACGTACCAAAATTTCCCTATTAACTAAATTTATAACTGCCTTTTCGCGTTGCATTTTCTTGATCTCGAAAAACTAAATTCCTAACTGAAATTTGTAACTGCATGTATAAGGTTTGATTTTCATAATTTTCAATTTCAAATTTCCTTCATAACTCTGTGGGTCCCCCTTATTCACCTCACAAGCCAAAAATGACACAACAAAATGCCAAACAAGAACAAAAGAAAATAAAAATTTGGAGACAATGCTCTTGCATCAGGCTTCCCCCGGAGAAAAATAGATCATGAGCTCCTACTCATGAGGTCACCAACACTATGATCATATTTGGAGATTTTTGTAGCTGTTAGCCAAGTGGCATCCTCCAAAGGATGATCCTTCCATTTCACCAAGTACTTGAAATATTCCTTTCCTCGGGTCTTCTTCCGCAATTGCTTCTCCAAGATACACTCAATGTCGATAAGATCCATTTTGGTCACTTGATGTTCTTGTGTGAACCCCAACCTAGGTACCTACAAAACAAAGATAATAAACACCTCAAGTTAGATATTGCAAGTCTAAACAAGGATTCCCCATGAAATCCATTTACAACCTCAAACTAGGAAAGAAAATAACAAAGAACACAATGCAAATGACAAAACAAGATAAAATCCTAATTAGATGTGCAAACTCATGATCCCATGGGGGAATTGGTGCCAATTTGATGTGAAAATTGGCCTTTTCCCAATTCCTAAGATGCAAGCTTCGAATGTTGAAGAGATTGATCCATTTTGTTGATGAAGAATGAAGACTCCAAGCCAAAAATCTGCAAAACCTAACTATGACTCAATGATAATGGATGAAATTCAAGAGATATTTGAGCATGGTAACTTTGCTTGGATTATGGATGATGAAATGAGGATATGAGCATTTTATTTATAGGATTTCAACATGGATGAATGCCCAAATTTGAGCAATGTGGCACTAACATTCATCCAATGATATGGTGCCACTTGTCAAGCTATGAGTGGATGATGGATGTGCAAGATTTGAGGTTTGTGCCAATAAATTCCAATATTTGAAATTCAAATTTGTTGAAATGACATGTAAGAGGGAAGGGAAAATGCAATAAATGCCACTTGGCTCAAGGCAAAGGACATGTAAGATGAATTTATTGCCTTGTTGGATGTACATGTTGATTTAAATTTTTGAATTCAAATTGAGAGAATATTCCAAAAGTGCCATGTGAGGGAAAATAGGGATTTAATAAATGATTCTAAATCTATTTTTTCATGTGCAACTTGCAAAATCTAGAGGATGTGACATGATAAGAATTAAATTAATCAAGGGTTAATTAATTTAATAGGAGATTAGATGATGTGACTCATTTGACTCAAATTTATGGATTTATTTAAATCAAATAAGAGAGGAATGTGATAAGAGATTAAATAAAGATTTTTGATTTATTTAATTGAGAGAGATGATGTTAGATTAAATCAAAATAAGGTTTTAATTTATTTAATTTAATGTATAGACTTTTGAGATTTAATCAAATGAAGATTATTTAATTAAATAGGGATAATTAGATCGGATGAATTAATTTAATTAATAGAAGAGATTGATTTGATTAGATAAAATGATTTATTTATTCAAGAGTGGAATATTGATGAATTTAATCAGATAGGGGAATTCGATTAACTGGTTTGACTGAGGGATGATTCAGGAAAAGCTGATCTTAGTAAGTCAGGATCAGATGCACGATGTCAATCGATTATGTTATTTTAATAATCTACGTTTTGCCCCTCTTTGAAACAATGCACCAGCTTCCGTTAGATTGGTTGAAAAAGAATAACCCAATCTTCGATCAAAGCCAAAATTTTATTATTTAAAGAAACACACCCTTCCTAGCACGCATGGTGGGAGAAAATGTCATTTAAATGCCCCGCCGAGAGATTGGATGAAAATTTTAATTTTTGGGTGATCTCGCGAAAAAAGAGTGACAAAGTACCCGACAAGTCCGAAAGGGGTCCGGGAGGCTAAAAATGTGTCTAAATGCAATAAAATGATGAAAAACAAGCCTCAAACGGACAAAAAAAGGTTCGGGGGTCCAAAACCCTAGTAGGATAGCCATTTAGGGTTAAAAAACCCTAATTTTTAGGCTTAAAAGGGGACCGAGGGGTCACTTTCAAATCATTTTCACACACCTGCTAGCAAACCTTGAGATTCGGGCTCTGACCCTTCAGCAATATGGTGCAACGACGACTTCCCCTTCACATTTCGGACCGGGTTCGAACCTACCAGCGGCCACCTGGCATCGGGGCACCGGTATGTGACCCCTATTGAAGCTTCGTGTTTTCATTTATTGCATTAATTACTGCTTCAAAAGAAGAGCTCGCCTCCAGCGACGCTATATAGCGCCGCTCGGCATTTAAATTGCGCTGCGTCAGGCCGCTTTGAGTCGCAGCGGTGCTATTAGTGCTGCAGCGGTGCAATTTGGAGTTTAGAAACTTCGCCGCTGGGCTCGGGCTTGGCGGGCTGGTTTGGGAAAAGTGCACCGCAGTGGTCCCTTTTCATGCAAACTGCGCTGCAATGGCTCTATTTGGCTCAATTTAGGGGTCCAACATCAAAGTTTGAGGAATCTCAAACTGCGACGCCATCACAAACTATGACGCCATCGCAAACTGTGCCGCTGGGGACGAGTTTGGAGTGTTCGACCAGGAATTTTTCAAAATTTTTAACACGGTGACTTTCCTTGATGCAGGACGGGCCGAGGGAGCTCTACTCTCGGGAGCATTGATCGTGGGATTTGGCGAGCGTCCTACGGGACCTGAGCGACAGAGACCAGGATCGATTGGGAGTCACAAGATTATGGCACATTGCATACGCAGCGCCCGTGCACACACACCTAGGGATGCTATCAGCGCTAGCCGAGAGGTGGCACAGCGAGACATCGTCATTTCATGTCCCCACCGGTGAGGCTACCGTCACCTTGGAGGATGTTTGGCGAATTCTATGATTGCCTATTCATGGCCGATAGGCGATCTATGACATGAACGAAGGACACGAGTGCTGCACCAGAGTCCTTGCCACACGGGACATTATTTACTGTGAGGGGTAGATTGAGCTCGAGCGGTACAGAGTTATCGCACCTCCCTTTTGCTGGGTGGTTGCAGCGATTATTTCAGGTTTGGTTGCCCCAGACAGATGAGGGTGATACTTTAGTCCCGGCTGGGGTTATTACTGGGAGAGGATGGTCCGAGATAGGCCAGTTCGCTTCACATGGGGGCCTGTCCTTCTAGCCTCACTCTACAGGGATTTACATGAGTATGTTTATATGGATGGCAGAGCGCTAGGGGCCAGAGTGACACTACTTCATGTCTGGGCGTGGGAGCACATTTCTGTGCTATGTCCACGCATCATTCCAGTTTCGATGGGTGCAGAGGATGCCCTCATTTTAAGGTACAGAGGCGATGTGTCCTTCACACACACTGGAGAGCATGGGATCCCCTATTGGAGGTGGGTCCTCGACGAGATGCTTGTCTTTACTTGGCATCCATACCTTGGTCGGCTTGGATGGGCTGACGATGCCACTCAGCTCTTTTACTACCGCCAGGATTGATATATGCAGGGGCAGGAGCACACGATGATCAAGTGGTACCTACCTAAGTGTGTGCAGCGTCAGTTTGGAGAGCCACAGGATCGGCCCGATGACGGTTATGTAGCTGTCTTTACACGCAACATGACATAGATAGCATGGGGGCACGGTATTCCTACCTCTAAGGCAGTTGATAGCTTCAGGAAGTTGGTAGCCCGACCGTGGGCTTATGATTAGGGCTTGGCAGATCTAGGGACCACTCAGGCCTACAGAGACTGGTTCAAACCTCCTCTTCGGCTGACTATTCCAGGTGAGGATCCAAAGGTGCGTAGGGGGAGAGGATGAGGGCGAGGACTGAGGGTTGAGATTCGGTAGGATCCACTAGGTGTGCCCCCAGTTCCACCAGGTCATGAGGATGTCCATATGCAGGATCAGCAACAGGATCCACCACGAGATGAGGATCAGCCTTGGGTAGAGCCATATTTTCAGACACAGGGATAGGCAGACGCTCGGGATGCGCTGATTGCACAGCTGCAGGCCCAAGTTCAGGCACTGACAGCGGAGAGAGACCAGGCGAGGGCTGAGAGAGAGCAACTCAGAGTAGAGAGATATCAGGCTATGCAGCAGAGATAGGCTGCAGAGCTATAGGCAACCACTGAGTTAGGCCGCAAGCAACAGATAAAGAGTATGACAGCCTCCTCCTCCCAGGGTACAGTGCCAGTACGATCCTACAGGGATGCTATCCGAGAGATAGAGTACTACTGTCGGGCCTACCATGACACCATACCTAGAGCAGATTGGGTCACCGAGTACTCAAAGCGGGCCAGCCAGAGACCACCAGAGGGTCACGGTGACAGGGGCGAGGGCAGCATTCACAGAGATCGGGCTTGATCTTGATATTATGATGTACTTTTTGTGCCTTATGGGCTCATTTTTGATAGCCCCGATGGGCCTTTTGTACCGATTGACATATATGTACAGCGATCTGATTTATTTTTGTACTATGACAGTGACATGATTGATGATATATATGAGCCGATTTTGATGCAATGTATTGTGTGCTCCTTTATGCATGGATGATTTATTTCTATATGCTTTGCAGTGATGTTTTATGGATGCATTTATTTCTAATGATGTTTATGCAATGATTATGACTAACAGATCTATATTATGCTCACCTATGATATGATATATAATGATGTTGTTTATATGATGGTTTATTTTATGCCAATGCAATATGTGAAATAATGGTATATATAAAATGATATGATCAATGGTATATGCAATGATGTGTGGAATATGCTTATATATGAGATGATTTATGGATGGATGTAATATGATGGTTCAATGAGATGCTTAGAATAACAAAAGTTATTATCCTAAACATAATTATTGATGATGTATGTAATGCAATGATATATTAATGCAAAGTGTGAACGTAATCTGATGATAATGATGTCATTTATGTTATGCAAGTATGTATGCCTAATGAATTAAATGCTTATATACCTATTGCTTATGATTATGCAAAAAATGATTATGAAATGGTTCCTTAGATGCTATGCGATGATTTAGATGGTAATATGAAATGTTTGTGAAATGCAAATGAATGTTTATGCAATGATCAATATAATGCCATGAGATGCAATGTAATGGGTGAAATGCAATGACATGGATGCACCTATTTATGAAAAATGTTTATGATAACCTATTTATATGATGTTAATGCAATGCGTATGTTTCCTATATGATATGCTTATGCAATATGCTAATGATTTGTGGATGAAGGATTGATGGCGATGATGGTGATGATGATCAACTGTCATAGTACCTTGTTAGTGTGGTTAGTAAGAAAAGAAGTCATTTCAACAAGACACAAGATGATGCAAATGTAGATGATGATGATGATGATTACTTGCCGAGGAATTGGGATTTTCAAAGGGCCAAATTTTCTTATGTTTGATAACACACGCGGTACGATGCATCAAGGTATAAAAAACTAGGATGGCGTGGTACTTAGTGTGATGGAATTTGACTCGACAATCAGATAGGAGTATTCTTGTTCACACCTGACATACGAAAACCTTGCTAGGATGCACTTCAGATGTTTCAGGTGGCTCGGGCCAAAACACGGAAAGGTAAACCTATCCCTGTAATAGTCAACAAGTTGCCCTAGACCTCTTCCATACATACCTAACAAAGCAAGTATTCGCTGAGGTTATATTACAAGAACGTCCAACAAGTACAACAGATAAAAGATAATGATCATTGCCCCATTCCTATTTCTCTAAATCCTCTACTTTGGGGTATCATCGAGACGTCCTTGGAATGAGCGCAAAATAAGATAAGTCAAAAGATAAAGACCAAGTAAACAAACAAACTGATGCTCTTTAATACCGCTAACAAAAAAAGGATGTGTTTTCTAAGGATGATAACCAAAACTTATTGCCAAAAGATAATGCCCATTGTAGGAAGGATTCATCCTAGGACATGTTAGTGGATGGCGGCACGTCATGTCATTTACCCAAAGTGTTCTAAGAGATGATTGATATGGGACCAATTTAGATGATGAGCTACCAATACCAAGAGATGACCAACTTGCTTACGTACTGACTTAGACTTCAGACTTGACATTTGGAGTTTTACTTTTTAAGCTGCTTAGACTTGCTTCTAACTGTTTCACCAAAAGGTTGATGATGATGATTAGTTTATTATGAGTGGTGTTATTGCGGGTGCAAGCGATATGAGGTGGATGGATTTTTTCAAATATTTGGATGTTTTTTGGTGTTTTGCAATGTTTTTGAGGCTATTTTTTGGTATTTTTTGAGATTTTTAACTATTTTGATTTTCGAGTTTCCAATGTTTTTGGGATTTTATGAGATTTTGACCAAGAGACTAACCTAAAGACCTATCCTAGGGGTCTCGAGGGTTGGTCAACAGATGAGCCTTGCCTACGTTATATACGCAAAGACCACGTAGTTCAACTGATGACCTGACCGATTTACAGATGACGATATACATGATGAGATGTCAGTTTATTATGACAGACTCCTAAAGGACTGACCTAAATGTCTCAGGGGATGATCAAAGATCAACCTTGCCTATGTTCAAGCTCAGAGATGATGTAGTTTGACAAGATGACCTTGATTTTGACTTTTTGAATGAATTTTTGACCTGTTTTTGGATTTTGATATGTTTTGAATGTTTTTGGATTTTTGATTTTATGATGTTTTTGGATTTTCTGATTTTCTGATGTTTTTGGATTTTCTGATTTGAGGACTTTAAGAATATACACAAATCTGATCCGATGAGAACATGCCCCCAGCATGATGCAATAGACTACTTTGATAAAGGCAGGACAAACTGACTTTGAGAATGGGCCGAGTAGTACTAGGAGGGACCATGATACGAAAACAAGACCAAGCTAAGGTGCGGATGCGAGTGGATGAGTGATGGATGGATGGAGACTTGAATGCGATGGATGATGGAATTGAAATGGAGGGATGATGCCAAACAAGCCGCAAAGTTCTTGGTGGATGGAAGGTGCTTATTTACACAAGGCGCATGTTTGCCAGGTTTTCATCGAGGTACTTGCCCAAAGTGCCACCAAAGTGGTTTTCACTAGAGGACGATTTTTCTCTTTAATATTTTTTTGATCCTTTTTTTGATTTTTCTTGATTTTTTTGTTGTTACCAAGACGCATGTTTGCCAGGTTTTCGCCGGAGTAACCATTTTTTTAGGACATTTTCTGATTTTTTGGATTTTGGTTCCTATACCTTGAAGATTTAGACATAAAGCTTTTGAGATGGGAACTATTCATGGGCTCCTACAGAGGTTCCCCTTCAGGTGTTGATAGTTGATATGCCTCTGATTTATAGCTTGCTGTGATGATGAAAGGCCCTAACCAATTGGGTTCGAACTTGCCTTTGCTACTGGGATTTGGGACATTCTTCTAATTTTCTTTTAAGACCAATTCTCCAACTTGGAAAGTCCTGCTTCTGATCTTCTTGTTGTAGCTTTTTTTGAGCCTATTTTGATAGACTTACAGATGATTCAAAGCATCTACCATCTCATCCCGGTAACTCCAACTGGGTTTAATCTTGACACGGTAGTCCTCATCGGTGATGAAATTTTGCAATGATATTCGGGGATATGGCTACGATCTTGATGGGGAATGCGACCTCGATCCATTAGACCAAGGAGGAGGTGGTCTTTGGTGGAATGTCTGGGATCTTTGGTTGATAAACCCGAGGCGAGTTAAGCTTCTGAGATGCGATCCGACCTGCGCCATTATTTCTTAAAGTTTGAGGATGGTTTTGTTAAATAATACAGCAGCCATTTCCTTATAAGGGATGATACGGAATTGGAAGCGTCTTTGTATTACGGAATTTCATTTTAGGATTCTTGAACCTCCTGGTTCTTGAATGGTGTCCCATTATCTGAGATAATGGCTTGTGGGACACCGTAACGACAGATGAGATAGTTCAGGATAAATTTTGAGATATGCTTCCTAGTGATATATGTCATGGGTATGGCCTCTACCCACTTTGTGAAGTATTCAGTTGTAGTTATGATGAACTTGTGGCCATTGGATGAGGTGGGTGTGATTTTTCCAATGAGATCGAGTCCCCATTGCGAAAAGGGCCATGGTGTGATGATCGGGTGAAGCTCTTGAGCTGGAGCATGGATGAGGTCCCCATGTTGCTGACATTGTAAACACCTTTTAGCATGATCATGTGCTTTTGTTTCCATTGTGGGTCAATAATACCCCATCCTCAGCAGTTTCTTGGCGATGGTCATTCCACTTGAGTGTGAGCCACAAATACCGTTATGAACTTCGATTAGAGCGGTTAATGCCTCCTCAGCATTTAGGAAGCGCAGTAAGGTACCTTCTATACTTCTATGGTATAGGGTATCACCTAGGATCACAAATATGGATGCCTTTTTGACAAAGGTTCGTTTTAGGCTTGATGGTAGGTCAACGGGTATGACTCCTATTCAAAGATATGTATAGATGTCATGATACCAAGGATCGCTAGGGCCAATGATTTCATACACATATTCTAATTCTGGTACCTCAAATGTGGGAACGAGAAGCTACTCAATCAGAAATTCATATTTCGGTACGTTATGAGGGATGTCTAATAGGGACCCAATTGTTGCCATGGCATCTGCTGCTCTATTGTTGGTTCTAGGAATCTGCTCAAATGTTATGTCAATGAAGGATTCCTTTAGAGTCTCCACCAATTTCTTGTATGGAGTGAGCTTATCATCCTTAGTCTGATATTCATTATTGACTTGATTTATGATCAACTGAGAGTCTCTGTAGACTTTGAGAGCTATGATATTCCATTGCACTGCTATCCTAAGACCTATAGTCAAAGCCTCGTATTCCACTATGTTGTTGGTGCAAGGAAATGCCAATTTGTATGACTTCGGTATGCAGTCCCCTTGTGGGGTGATGAAGAAAACACCAGCTCCTGATCCGTGTTGTGTGTATGAACCATCGAAGTATAGTTTCCAATGGTCAGTTACATTGAGGTTAAAAATGGATTCATCTGGGAATTTTGAGACAAGAGGGTTCTCAGAATAAATGGGTGCTTCTGCTAGTTGATCTGCAATAACTTGTCCCTTAATGGCTTTCCACTCTACATACTCGATGTCATACTCTGATAATATCATTACCCATTTTTCCATTCTTCCTGTGAGCATTGCCTTTGATAGGAGATACTTGAGGGGATCAATTTTCGCAATGAGCTTTATCTTGTGTGCCAACATGTAATGTCTGAATTTTTGGGATGCAAACACTACGGTGAGGCAAGATTTTTCGATGAAGGAGTAATTTATCTCATGACCGACCATTGTTCTACTAATATAGTAGATAGCCCTCTCCATTCCGTTTTCATCATCTTTGAGCTAGGAGAGCTCAAAGTACGCTGCTATTGCTGACACATATAAGATCAATGGATTTCTTGGGATGGGTAGCATTAAAAATGGTGGTGTCAATAGATATTCCTTGATTTTGTTAAATGCTTCTTCGTACTTTGTATCCCATTTGTACGCCACTCCCTTGTGGATTAGGTGAGAGTATGGATTCTGCTTATCTGCCAGTTGTGCTATGAACTGTCAGATGGATTGAAGTCTGCCTTGGAGACCTCTCAGTTGTTTTAATGTCTTTGGTACTTCCATCTCAAAAATTGATTTCACTTTTTTTGGATCCACCTCGATACCCCTCATGGAGACTATGTATCCTAGAAATTTACTTGATTGTACGCCAAAGATGCACTTCTTGGAATTTAGTCTAACTTTGGATTCCTCTAGTTTGTCAAAGATAGCACCTAGGGTTGCTATATGATCTTGTCTTTTTCTTGACTTAGCTAGAATGTCGTTGACATAGTCTTCGACTATTTTACGAATCATATCGTGGAATATCAACGTCATGGCCCTTTGATAGGTTGCTCCTACATTCTTTAGGCCGAATGGCATCATGTTCTAGCAGTAGGTCCCCCATGGACAAGTGAAAGTCATCTTATGTTGATCCTCTTTTGCTATCATGATCTGGTTGTATCCTAAAAATCTATCCATTAGTGATAGCATCTCATGTCCTGCTGTCATGTCCACTATCATGTCGATGTTGGGGAGTGGGAAATCATCCTTGGGACATGCCTTGTTCAAATCTCTAAAGTTCGTACAGATTCTGATGGCTTCATCAGGTTTTGAAACAAGTACCAAATTTGACACCCATTCTGGATAATCGATTGGTCGGATAAATCCTGCATCTAACAACTTTTTGAGCTCCATTTTGACCAAGGCGATTTGAGGATGCATTTTTCAAAGTTTTTGTTTGATCGGCTTTGCTTCTGGATATACTGCTAGATGATAGACCACAGTCTCTGGATCAAGTCTCGGCATGTCAACATAACTCCATGCGAAGTTTATTTTCCTTTCCCTTAGGAATGCTGCTAGGAGTTCTTGCTCTTCTGATAATAGTGATTCTGCATAAAATGTGATATGCGAGGTCTCCTCTGTTCCTAGGTTGACAGGATTGCATTTCTCAGCCAAGACTGCTAACTTCTCCTGATGAATAACTCTTAAGGGAAGATTGAATCCTTCATCCTTTGGCGCCTTAGAGAGGTTTTCACCATTGGATACGTCCTTTCTTTTTACTATTTTCTTTTTAGAGAGTGCCACAATGTGGTTTTCACTCAAGGACTTGGATATGATTCTTAGTTTCTCACTTTTGCGATTGAAGGATTCAATCATTTCCCCGTAATAGGCATGTGTGTCCAACTCCATTATAAACCCTACCTTGTGATCTCCATCTAGAACGTTATCCCTCAATCCCATGAATTCTGAGAGCACCTCATCGTTTTCAAATGTATCAAAAACTGGTGGTCCTCGTCGGTCATAGTCGATCAGTTGGGGGTACACTAAATGGATCTCATGACTTTGATGGTTTGGTTCAAAGGATAGGGTACTAATCATGCAAAGGGCAGTATCTTTGAATAGCCTAGGTAGATTGGATATGGGGTCCTCATCATCGCTACTACTATAGACATTGGTTATATCAAAGGTATAGTTATCTAGAACATGACCTGTGGATATTAGTAATCGTAGTTCTGCTACAGTTGGCTGGCGAGGTTTATTAATCGCTTTAACCAGAGGACTTCAGCCACGTATGGTTATACTCGGAGGAGTACATCCAAGGCCAAGATTTGTTATTGGTTGCGTCTCTAGCATGATAGGTATTATGAGCCCATTATCATTTTGTCCCAGTCTTTGATATCTGTTGTAGCCCATTGCAAGCATCATTTGTAGGCCCTTGCTTCTTTCGTCCATTGGTAATTCAGGTGTCGGTATTTCATCTTAATACAACATGTGAGATGGATCTGCTTCAATAACCTCATGGCCAAGGTCTCCCTAGCTTGTGAATTCAGGATAGTCTTCAGGGTAGGTTTGTGATGTGGAAGCTTGATTTTCTTGTGGGCGTCCTCGTGATCTAGGAGATTGTGGTAATTCTCCTATCACAAAAGCATTGTTAGGGAGCTTGTAGCTTCCACAATCGTCCTCCTGGATGAGGAGCTTGATATCGAAGATGGTGGGGATGGTGGGGATGGCGGGTGTCTTTGTCGCAGAAGTGGATGCGAGAGTGGCGGGGTCGATGTATGGTGTGGATGGGCCCTCATCATTTTTTGGCACTTGGGGGATTTTGTAATACTTGGCTTCAAGATTTTTGCAATATGAAAACGGTTCGGGATCTCCATGGACGGTGACCTCCTGTCCATTATGTGTAAATTTCACACATTGGTGGAAGGTTGATGCTATAGATTTCATCGCATGGATCCATGGACATCCCAGGAGGATATTATATGGCAAGTCGAGGTCCAAGACCTGACAGGTGGTTTCCATGAGCGTTGGCCCTACTTGAATAGGGAGTTTAATTGTGCCTCGAGACACTCTTTCTTGGTCATCATATGCTCTTATCGTGATGCCCTTTCCTTTGTCGATGGAATCTTTTGATATTTTCAACTGCTTGATGAGGTTGAGAGAACAGATGTTCAAACCTGCACCTCCATCCACCGAGACCCTTTTGATTTTGCTCTTGTGTACAATGGCTACCAAGTGAAGTGCAAGGTTGTGAGATGGTTGTGTGGGGAAATCTTGGTTAGAGAATGTAAGGAGATTAGGCGTTATGATATTTCCGACCATAGCTTGGAATTGCTTCACATCGAGATCTACGGGGGCAGTGGATGAGGCTAAGCTTCCTCGAGGATCTTTTTATGCGCAGATGAGATTTTTAACAACTCCATGATGGAGATGTGTGCTGGTGTTCGCTTGAGTTGATCTAAGACATTGTAGCCATTAAGAATAGATCTAGATGAAGGAACCCTATTTGGTTGGGATGATCTTGCAATAGGTGACTTTGCCACCTCTTGTGGTGACTCCATAATCTTCGACATGGGCGCCCTTGATGGTGATGACCATGCAGTCTTCATTTAGGGAGGCAACGACTGATTCATACATATGATTTACGTTTGAGTGGGTGCCTTTCCCTTTATCTTTGTTATTTCCTTTGTTACCATGATTCAACATCGGATTCGTGTAGATTTTAAGATCCTGATTTCCCGTAGGTTGTTCCACGTTTATGATTTTCTTATCGATGAGATCTTGGATGATGTTTTTGAGTCTCATGCAACTGTTTGTGGTATGACCTTTGATTTTATGAAATTAGCAAAGTTGATTCTCGTTATACCAAGGAGGTTTGACATCAGGTTCTTGGTAGTTCTCAAATGTAGGGGGCTTGATGAGTTTTTTGTCAATCAACTTTTTCATTATGTCTTCAAGGGGTTCTCCCAAAATGGTGTATTTTCATTTTGGATAACTTTTGCATTGTGGTGGTCCCCTTTGGTCATTGAGATTATTGATGGTTGGATTGTTGTTGGGTTGATATGTTGTGTGATGAGTGTTTTGATGTTGTGTTTGGATTTGTGGTGTAGGTGTATGTTGGTGTGGACCACTAATGACCATCTTGGCATCGACAACACCATCATTAGTGATGTTTTTGTTCTTTGCCCACGTGCGAGGTTTATCATTGTAATTTGATGGTGGGAGGTTGTTTTGTTGTTCGTGGTATGATGTTGATTCCGCATGTTGATTCACAAGGGCTCTTTCGATGCTAAGCACCTTGGAAATTAGTTGATCATATGTGGTGATGCCCTGACCCTTGAGATGAAATGCCAAGCGGCCTTCAAGGTTGGCTATGATGGTGCAAACTTGTTGTTCTTCTGGCATGGTCCACTTGCTCCGATTGGCCTTGGATCACCATCGTTGAAGGAATGAAGCAAAAGATTCATTCTTTCCTTGTTTTAGAGCGTATAGTTCTTCGAGACTGACATCCATTGCAATGTTACATGCGTAGTTCCTAATGAATGCATCCCTAATTTCTTGGAATGTTCTAATGCCTGAAGGTAAGCGAGAGAACCATTCTATAGTGGGTCCTTCCAAGCTCCTAGGAAATAGCCGCATTAGATAAGTATCATCGTATGCGACCTCCATGCAATGAACTTGGAATTCCCTGATGTGATCTTCAGGGTTGCCCATCCCTCGATATTCGTCAAATTTAGGGATCTCAAATCCCTTGGGGAATGGTTTCATCTCTAAGCTCCTATCAAATGGATAGGGAAACAAGTTGCTTGGTGTCTTGGT
>VDFB02359932.1:0-20538 GCA_007258455.2 Sequoia sempervirens
TATTTCAAATTTCTAGCGAGATTTTGTCCTCTAACCCTTGAGGTCGGCCTGTGATGAGTTATTTTTAGGAAATTTAGCAAAATCATGTATATATAAGGGTCTTTCCTCTCATTTTAACACCCATTCATCCAATCATTCACTCAAGCAATTAACTTAATCATTCTCAAACATTCAAGCAATCTAAGCATAATCAAGTCATCTATTGGAGCACTTCATTGCATATCTTCAGATTTACACATCAAGGGTTTGGTAAGCTTGTGACATTTCATGTTGTTTATTTATCATTCTCTTTCCATTTCACTTCATTTCATAGGGTTTGATTACCAAAGTGGGGTTTGACCAAGGCAAACCCCTATACTCTAATCCTTAACCATTTTTCCCTCTTTGCATGTGTGTTTGCAAACTTTGTAGGAATATTTGTTAAAGAAATAGGTGTTGAAAAGTGGTCAACAAGTCATCAAATCTATTCAAGTCAACATAACCCTAATTCAAGCTTGGAGACATTTTTTATCCTATTTTCTACAGAATCAAGAGCGAACACCTGTCAGAAAAGCAAGTGCAGACCTGAGGCTACAAGATATTGTCCCAAGATTCTTGAAATTTGTAGGTGGACTAAGCTACCACTAGTGGAAGATTAGTCCCACTTCCAAGCCTGAAAAGTGGTTTCTGCATTTTTGGATGCCCATTTGGCAGATTCCTATTCCGACAAGTTTTCCCAAAACTGGGACTAAGTCGCCCAGCATGGCGTAAGTGTCCAAGTCAACATTTTCAATCAATTTTTTAGGATTCCAGAGTCTCTCCACATCAGATTTTAGATTCTAGGTGCACCTCTCCAATCCTGTTCAGTTATTTCATCATTTACTTGCATTTTTAAGTGTTTTTGCATATCACATTGTGTTTTCAAACAAGTTGCATTTCTTAGTTTTTGCATCATTAGATCATTTTATTTCCAAATCAATGCATTAGTACATCATTATTAGACACATTACATATCATTTACATTAACTTTGAGTGTAGACATTTGCATTTTGGACCCCATCCCTTTCTCCTTTTAGGTGAAAAACCCTAGAAGGAGCTAGAGCAGTTGGGAAATCCAAAATCATTGTCCACAGATCCAACTCTCTTTTTCCTTCTCCTTCTCTCCCTTTCATTCTTTTACATCATTTTCATGTGTGTTCCTTTGTGATAATGTTTGGTTTTCCATGGGATCTTGATCCTCGGGGCTTGATCATCCCTCTTGATTGTTGTTGTCTCATATTGCCAGCATGAGTGCATTTGGATCCCTCTTGATGTGCATGTTTAGCTACTTTAGTGTGAGTTTGAAGAAAGTTCATCCTCTCACTAAAGTGGGGGCTAAATGTACCATAGAAAAATATATCTTTGGACATGTTCATACTCATTCGGGTCTTTCTTATGGATGTTGCCCTAGTTTTGCCTAGATTTAATGTTGTAATGTGGTCAATGCATTCACATTAGGTCTTGGACCATTATAAATCAATAAAAACTTTATGATGCCTTGTAAAAGTGTTGTGAAGTGTTGTAACCCACTTTCACATTTTTCTAAGACCTTATTAATGTAATTCACCTAAATAACCTCTTACCAACCCTTATTTCAAAGTGTTGTAACAAACTTTCATGCTTTTCTAGGCTTTTTCATCAATAATTTGACCCTTTCTAATGATTAAATGGCCCCTTTATACACTTGCAAGCCCTACTTAAGTGTATTTTTTAGAATAATCCCATTAAACATCATTTATTACAGTTTAATTCCTGACACCCACTTAAAATGCCCTAGTGGGACCAAGTCGCCAATAGGGGAAACTTAGTCTCACTTGGCTCAAAAATCAAAATTATTTCAAAATTCTGGCGGGATATTATTTTCTAAACCTTAAGGTCGGCCTGTGATGTGGCATTTTTGAGAAATTTTATATAATCATGTATAAATATAGGGTTTTTCCTCTCATTTCACCCCTATTCATTCTCTTAATCATTCAAGCAATTATTAATCATTCTCAAGCATTCTAGGCATTCTTAAGCATACATCCATTAGAGCTTTTGCTTGCATATCTTCAGATTTCTACTTGAAGGGTTTGGTGAGTTGTAGCATTGCATGTTGTTCATTCATCATTCTCTTTTAATTTCATTTCATTTTCAAGGGTTTAATTACCAAACTAGGGTTTGACCAAGGCAAACCCCTATTCACTAACCCTTAACCATTTCCCCCCCTTTTGCATGTGTTTTTGTAGGTCTAGTGTGCAGATTTGTCAAAGAGAAAGGTGTGAAAATGTGTCAAAAATTCATCAAAGTCTTTCAAAGTCAACAAATCCCTAAAAGAAGCTTGGAGATCACCTACAGACCAGATTCTGCATATTCAGATCCCGAAACCTATCATGAACTGAAGTACAAACTGGGAGCTACAGATTGCATCTTCTAATTTCCCAAAATCTAAAGGTGGACTAAGTCACCATCAATGGTGAATTAGTCCCACTGCCAGGCCTAAAAAGTGTTTTCTGTAGTTCTGAGTACCCTTTTGGCTTAAACTTGTTCCGACAGAATTTCCCCAAAATAGGACTAAGTCACCTAGCTTGGCGTAAGTGTCTCAGTTGGCTTCAACAAAGATTTCTATGGGATTCTAGAGCTCCTCTCCATCACTTTCTAGTTTCTAGGTGCACCTCTTCAATCTCATTAAGTTTTGTTACAGTTTACTTGCATCTTTAGCTCATTTTGCATATCACAATGTGTTTTCAAACAAAGTGCATTTCATTAGTTTTGCATGAATATTCCATCTCTTTTATCAACTCTTTTCATTTAGGGAATTCCATTTAGACATATTTCAATCATATTTTCATTAGTCTTGAGTGAGCCACCAAGGTTTTTTGGATTCCTTTCTCCTTTTAGGTGCAAAACCCTAGAAGTGTAAGAGAGCCCCTATCCCAAAAATCTATGGTCCAATTAGCAAAAACCTCCACTGAGCAAAGTTAAACTACACTGTGATAGAAAAATAAATGCTTGCAGTTGTCAATTCCATTAACAAGTTCAAACACTACATTACTGGCTATCAAGTGTTTATACATACAGATCATACATCCATCAGATACTTGATGAATAAACCAATAGTAGGTGGAAGACTTGTAAGGTGGTTGTTGTTACTACAATAATTTGACATAACAATAGTTGAAAAACCTAGAAAGGCTAATGTGGTTGCTAAATTTCTTTCTAGAATCCCTACCCAATCAACAGAAGGAGTGGTTGATGATTCTTTTCCCGATGAGCATCTATTTGCTTTAAATGGACACACTTCATGGTTTGTTGATATAGCTAACTATTTGGTGACAAGGTAGATTCCAGGTTATTTTTCTCCAAGAGAGAAAAGACAAATAGTCCACAAATGTTTCCCTTATTCTTGTATTTCTAGATATTTATTTTACACTGGGCTAGATAACTTTATGAGAAGATGTATCAGGGAGGATGAAGTGTTTGATATATTGAAAGCATGCCATGATGAACCCTGTGGTGGAAATTATGCAGCCAAGAGAACAACCTTTAAAATCTTGACAACAGGATATTACTGGCCAACCCTACATAAAGACTCTGTTAAGTATACTAGAAGCTGTGACCGATGCCAAAGAATGGGGAGACCCACACAAAGTGATGAAATGCCTCTACAACCCCAGCTAGCACTAGCTCCTTTTGATAAATGGGGGCTAGATTTTATTGGACCTATCTCTCCTAGTTCAAATATCAAGGAATATATATTGGTATGCACTGACTACTTAGCCAAATGGGTAGAGGTAAAAGCATTGTAGTTTGTCATAGATGGCAATGTAGCAAAAAAATTGTATGAGGAGATCTTCACTAGGTATGGTGTACCTAAGGAGATAGTGACTGATCAAGGACCACAATTCACATCAAACCAAATTTCCAAATTGGTAGAAGAGTATCAGCTCAGGCACAAGAAATCTACCCCATACCATCCTCAAGCTAATGGTCAAGTAGAGGTCACCAACAATGATATTGAAAATATATTGATGAAAACAGTGCAGCTTCATAGGAGAGATTGGTATCTAGATTACCAAAAAAAAATTGGGCATATAGAACCACATGGAAGACAACTGTAGGTTTTACCCCTTATGAACTGGTTTATGGAAAAATAGCAGTATTTCCTATTGAATTTGAATATAAAACATTCAGGAAAATAGTAGACTTGGGCATGGATTTAACAGAGGCACAAAAGGAAAGGTTACATTCTTTTAATGGGTTGGATGAGATACGCTTGGAAGTCATCCATCATACAAAGGTGATACAGCAGTAGCGAATGAAATGGTATGATTAGTATACATAAAGACAAAAGAATTCACTGAAGGAGATTGGGCTCTACTATATGACTCAAGGTATAAAGATTTCAAGGGAAAATTCTAGTCTAGGTGGTTGGGCCCTTATGAAATAAGCAAGGTTTTCCCAAATGGAGCAGTACAGTTGCATACCATTGATGCAGCCCCGTTCTCACTTCTTCTTAATGGCCACAAATTGAAGTTATATAAGAAACCAATGCAACATGATGACTTCATCTTTTCATTGATCTAGCAATATGGTGCTCACAGTGAACCTAAAACAAAAACTAATTCACAAAGTCCTACATCAGTACTACAGGACATACCCAACGCATCTAGTGATCCAGAGGTTGAGTTACACAACTTGACCCCTAAAATCACCCAAGCATAATTTCTTATACTTTAAACACCACATGCACACACTGCACGATTATAATGATACTCAGGATATCTTCAAAAGGGACCTGTTAACAATATTCACAGGGGACCTGATGCCGTAGGGACCTATAACTTCACATTGCCCACATTTTGATTGGGACCTAACACTGCAAGTGCCCATAGCAACATTCGAAGACTAAAATACTATTCAACTCATTTGGCGCCATATTTATTGCAAGGTTATGCGCATTCATTTCCAAAATATCCACATATTTTATTGATCAATTCATGCTAAGTATCGTGGCATAATTGCTCTATTTCCCGCGTTCATTTCAAATCTTTGAAATTGTCAAATTGCCATCTCACATTCATCTAATCGTATCCACTCGCCATCCAAGATATTCATTACCTTGCATTTAATATTTGTCCCATCAAATCAATAACTGCATATGTTCTTTCAGTTTCCACGCACCACCGATGGTTATTTTTGCACGACAATACTTGAGGTATACTTATGATTATTCAAGTTTTCTTTAAACTTTTTATGCACTTTTCACTTAAATTCCATGCATGTGAAATATTAAATTATTCGTTTCTATCAACTCATGTTTATACCGCCTCCAAATCATCATTGTGAAGTGAGGTCACTTCACCAATTAAATTGGAGGGAGGGTACACTTACTCTATCTTTTTGCCAGCCTTTTCAAATTTGCCACCCTAAATCGAATTTAATGAAAACTATGACATGAAAAGCCCTAAGTCATTTTTTTTTATTACTATTTCCGTTGCCATTTTTGTAATTCCTAAAACTTGAAAACCTATAGAATTTGTGAGAACTTTAGCTTGGTTTGTACTAGAGTTGAATTTGAAAAGGAATTTGCAGTTACAATGTGGTGTGGTAGTAAGAATATATATGGAAATCGAGGTTTTGAAGTCATAAGAGAAGTCAAAGGTGGTAGGTAGAGATTGTGTTGAATCTTCAAAGCTAAATTTGGTATACTGAGTAGTAAAGGGAACTAAGATGGGAGGAGATTTCATAAGGAGAGAGTCGACAGCTCATCAACAGATTTTGGAGGGCGCAGTTGTCCTTCCTATATTCACAAGGGTTGGAGGCTCAATTATTTTATGAAATTAATAGCTCGTATAATGATGATTTAACGAGAAGATTTGCAGAAACTCCCCAATATGAAGAAGCCATTGTAAAAGGACTTTATGTGGATGCTTCAGAGACTGCCATTGCTCAAATGACCAGATTGCCAAGGATAGGAGTAGAATTCCCAGCTCCGTTTGATGCAGTCGCAGCTCGAGAGGAATTTTGCATAAGAGGAGAGGAATTGGATTCCTCATCACAAGGTACGAAAAGAATGTCTCTCCATTGGTTATGGGAAAGGTGTGCCTCTTATATTGTTAGATATATTACATGCGATGGCAAACAAAATCTTTTATATATTGCTCATTTTAAGTTGTTAAGCCTTCTTAGGCATAATAGGATAGTCAATGTACCCAATTTCCTATACCACTTGTTGAAGAGAATAGCTTTAGAATACCAGAAAAGACAATCTGATACTTCCCTCTCTCACCATTGCTTAGTTACCTTGTTGATAAAAAGGAGCCTAAGAATTCATTACCCACAAGTAAAGTGGGAGGATTTTAGGGCTGAGGAATGTAAGGATATCAATAGTTTGCTAGTAGTACCTGTTGTGCAATTTTTACACACACGCCCCACCGGAGGCGAGGACCCTCTTTTTCTTTTGCATATCCGCCTCTTGGCTTGGTCGAATTTTGGTTTTTCTCTTCTTGGGAGGTTATTTTGAGATTAAGTCTAGACTGGGTTTGATGAGGAAAATATTTTGAGGCTCTAAGGGAAATTTGCAAGTGTTGGAATTTGAAAATGGGGATTTTAAAGTGAATTTTCAATGTTATATGTAAATATTTTTTGCACCTGTGGATAGAGGACGAAAAATTAGGTAGAGTTACTTTTTGAACTTTTTGAAAATTCCTTCTAGAAAAAAAGTTATGAGGTTTAGGGGATTTTGACCCTGCAGGAAATCCGGGAAAATCCGTTCCCTCAGGATTTTTCCGAAAATTCCTTGACCCCCTCAAAATCCCAAGACCCCTCAAAATCCTGAAATTCCTCAAAAACCCGAAAATTTCCAAAAGTGGAAAAAAAATCAAAAATGATTTTTTTTCAAAATGAAAATTTTCGAATGCATTTTAAAAAATAGAAATTTTTCCTTGAAATTTTAAAATGTTCTAAAATGAAAAGATGGATAGAAAATTTTGGAATTAAAAATTCCCAAAATGGAAAAATTTATGAAAATGGAAAGTTCCCAATAAAAAATTATTAAATAAATATTAAAAGGGGAACTTGCATATGGATTCATGCCAAAAGGGAAATATGGAAGAGTTCAATTCAAATTCTAAAAGTGGGGCCTACATATGAATCTATGCCCAAACTGTCTACAGTTGGAAGGAGTTTCTAGAAGACATGTGAAGCTGATTTCATCATCCAAATAGAATTTTCATTAATGACAGGCTGGCATAATATTGTTTTCTCATCGTTCCATGATGTAACTACTTTTATGCAATTAGATGATGATGTACCATGAGCTCCCAAATTAAATGTAACAACTTGATGCTTCTAGAAATGCAATTGCAGCCATTGGATGAACTAAATCCTAGCCATTGATTAAAAATGTAATTTTCTATAAAGGGCCAGTGCCTTCTCATTTGTAAAGGGGTAAGACTAGGTTAGAAGAGCTGATTAGAAGCCATAATTGGCTAAGTTAGGAGTTAGATTATGCAAGATAGTAGTTGTAGGAGAGGAAAGAGACTGGAAATTGTTATGTAATGCTGGAGAAGTTAATGCAATTGGATTGTTGATTTGGCAAGCTTTGTGTTACACTTTGACAGTTTATGGTTTTTTATTCTTGATTCTCAAGTGTTAGATGTTAGATTTCAATTCTTTTGCAATGATGATGAAATGTTAATGATGTTGATTGATCTTCGGTCCATACTTTTAACAATTTGCTGATTGTAATTTGTTGTGTAAAGTTAGTCTGGGCCTTATTTTGTGATAAGTTCAACTGTGGATGCTTGTTTACATTGCGCCAATTATTGGGTATGTGGATGAATATTCATAGTCTAAAAATCTTTAGTTTCCTTAGAAGATTGCACCATTTTTGTAGAGTTGTGGGCTTGTCCTTGATCAAGCAGAGATTGGTTTCATTGGGGATCTATCCATCTGCAACATTCATCATTGTTGCGATTGATCTTAGGTCTTAGTCTTAGAAATCTCTCTTAACCCTTATCTCTTTTGCTGTTTATTTTGAATTTGGGCTAATTTTAGGACTGAAAGCATCACCATATTGCTGCATCTGATGAAAGTACGCTTCCAACATTGTTCATTTGTAAGGTCCCCTTGTGTTTACCAGCATTTTCATATTATCATTGAGTTGTTTATGCATTGTCAAGACCTGACATTAGAGACCTTGGGGTTATCTCTTGAGGCTTGCTGATAGAGATTTACCTTTCAAGAGAGATAGGATATCATATTCTATTTGAGTTGTTGCTGTGCAGAAAACATCATCAACAGTACCTAGGGATATAGGAAATCAAAATGAACCCCAAAATGAGCTTGAAGAGGAAAACCCTCATAATTCACCTGTGGCCTCACCTACTTGCAGCCAAGGCGAACATGAAGAACCTGAAGAGCCAGAGTTTGGGTTGTCTAAAAATGAGGAGTTACCTTCTTCTTCTAAGCCATGGAAGTCTAAAAGTAGGAGAAGTAGTGTATCCACCACTTCTACACCCTTTAAACCAAAGGAAGAGGTTTCAAAAGGAAAGAGGTTAGTTAGTTGGTTTTTTATAGTTTTATGTTATCTATTATTTTTAGTTTGAAACATGAATCTACATAATGATTATGTATGATTTGTGCAAGAATATTTTGTAATCTTTTATCTTATGCAATAAATGGAGATCAATTCATGGAATACATGAAATCTACTAGTTAGATTGAGTTCAGCTAAGTGGGAACAGTTACTTGAGTAGGCCACTCAAGGTATTGTTCTTAGCATCACCTTTTCAATCATTTATTTTTATTAATAGTTGTTATTACTTTATTATTGTTCATAAATCATATTCAAGTTAATTAAGATTTCATTTCTTGCTTATAATGAATAAATGCTTAGGAACATGCATGTAATGATTATTAGTAACACTCTGGAGGATAGTTCAGTTGAGTTAGTAGTCTTTATCAAGTTTTCAGTTAACATAGTTTCATTTCATTAGCAAAAGTTTAGTCACAACCTTTACTGTAGGTACCTATAGCAAGTAGTTTCAGTTTATACTTTTACTGTTTTACAATTTTGTGAAATTCCAACAATTAGAATGACTTCGGTAGGATAGTTTAAGTAGTTTGAGACCATGAAGGCATATATAATGTTGTGCCATCATAAGCTTGCACACCTTGGTTGATGATTTAATGTAGTCTTAAGCAATGTCAAGTGGACTGTTCAGTTAGCTGACCCTCTGAATTGAGTGGATTCCACCAAGTTTACAAAACATTAGCTTAGACTCTACACATAGCTCACTCCAACATGAACCCAAGGAAGCATTAGTACCAACAATAGAAACCCCCCATAATGCTAGCAAGGGAGAGGCATAATAGGTACACTGAAATTGAATTCCAAAAAGAAGTGTGTGAAGAATAATCATGAACATCTGAGCGTGCAAACATGAAAGTACCAACACATATAAAGGGTGTGCAATCAAAAGGCACACACACATGAGATTGTTGTCATGGAAGGGACACTCACTTGATAAAGGTATGATGGCAAAAAAAGGTAAAACATCAAACCCCCCATGGTACTTTATAGCATAGTGTGAGTACAATAAGGCACAAAGTGATGTGCAAGATCCCAATAATACATACACCAAAATTTTGAGGAACTTTATTTCAATGCATTTACATAATAAGAATGCATACAATGGAAGCCCATAATGTCCAAAGAAGGACTACTGGTAACAAAACAATTCTCTGATAGAAAAAGAGGAAATTGGTAGCACCATGACATACACTTTTTAAAAAAATGGCACCCAAAAAAGGAGTTTGGATGCAGAAGATATGGCCTATCAAAGTCTCCAAAATGAGAACTAAACAATAACAACACTGAGAAGATAAAATTTTGGAAAAAATCAGAAGTCCAAACTAGAAAATACCTACACCACTACGAAGAGCACAGAATTCTACCCTGTTTCAAAAACAATTGCACTGGAAAAGACCATTGTATGGCCATTGGAATATGAGGTGCAAAACTAAAAATTCCAACAGAGAGGGGTTGAGTATGACAAAAAATCACTCCACCAAATTTAGCAAAAAACCGCCAAAAATAAAGGTCTGCCAATTTTTTAGGTGCATGGAAAAAAACCCATATACAGTGCATTTATTTTGCAAAAAATGAAATAGTGCATGCACTGATGAATGTTCACATCTGCCTCCATGATTAAAAATGATCTTATCTATGTAGAGGATAAAATAAGCTTTCCAATTCCATTTGAATCACAAAAATTCAATAACCAAGGAAAAAGTTATGAATTTTAAAAAAGTTGAATTTTGCTTACAGGAAACGATTTTTTCTAGCAAAAAAGTTTTACTTCTGATTTGATTTCTAAAAAATCTACTCACTGTTTGTAGATAATAATAGAAACCCGGAAATATTTTGATGCTAAGAATAAAACCTAGAAATATTTTTTCAATCCAACAAGCAAAAGATGAAAAAACAAATTTCTTTTGACCTTCAACCTATAGAAAAATGATGTGCGACACTTTTTGGACAACAATTTTCTTTAGATATGCTCAAGATATGCAAAATCTAAAAAATACCCAAATGAGATTTCGACCTTGGCTACAAAACCTAGAAATTGTTTTTTCCTACAAATGAGTGGAAGTTGAAATTTTGAAGCAAACATGAAAACGGCTCTTAAAAACTCGCCCACCTCCAATAATTGCAAAAAAAGTAAAGGGGATTCAAATTTGAAGTCTGTAACCCTTATTGAAGAAAAAACCTCATAAATCGAGAAGGGGTTCGTTGAATCCACACACTAATACCATGTTAGTGTTATATACTAAAGTTACACCCTTGCTAAGCTACAAAACCTAGCAAGCTAATTTGTAGGACTTAGCACTCTAGAGAAACATTGGAATGATCTCAAAGTTTGGGTTCCTTATATGAGATCAAAGCTCCAAAGAAGGTCGACTCCTTTGGTTATCACCTATTCTACTGCATTTACTAGAAAAAGGGGTAAGAAGGAGAAATTAAAATGAAAACTACTCCTATGGTGATGCACCAAATTAAATGGGACTATGAAACTCAGCTTGCAAACACTTGCTTGCAATGACAGAAAACAAACTTGCACAACCTGTTATCGTATGTTCTTGCATAAGTACTTCACAGAAAGGTCTTAAAGCTCAAACTTCGAAGGGAAAAATATCTCCACTGCTAAAAGCTATTTTGCATTTTTATGACACAATCTGCAACCTGCAACAACACTTTTGCATAAAGGCATCAAATACATGAGACAAAGTTAGGAGGAAATGAATACCATCTCATAGATAACTCGATCAATCATATGGGGATACACAATAATGTAATAAACAAGAAGGCAAAGATTTCATGTCAATGGCATCCAAGGCCTTCACTATATTTCATACCCAAAATGAGTTACAAAGTATTGTCTTTTCTCCCCCAAGGACTCCAAAGTCACAGAGCAAAAAAAGAACAAGTATTGATTACAAATGATTCACATAAGTGACTATCTCCACCAATTCCCAAACAGTTGCACCAAAAAAGGAACTAGAAGCTTCTGAGCTCATATGCCTCCAAAAAGCCTATTTTTTAGTAACTGAAACCCCCTAAAAGAGCTCCAATATGTTTGAAAAGGTCAATTTTGACCAAATCTATCATAAAGGATGCAAAACTACCTCCAAAAAGCTCTCAAATCTTCAACAAGGCAAGTAAAAGCTCTCCTATATCTCCTCCATATATTTTCAAATTGATTCTCAACCATGCCTATATCCTTGGCACATGTTGGCAAACCTCCTAAACCTCCTCCAATATGCTTGCAAAAGCATAACGTCCATGAACAACTAACTCCCTTTTGATTTAATCATAAAAACTAATGCCTATTACCTTTGCAATTACATAACACTTATTAAAATGATTTATAATGCATCACTTTAATAATGTGCCTTTTACATTTCAAAATCAACCTTCAATATTGTGCAAAAATAAAGGAGACTTTTGACCTTGTTTTGAAAACTAACACCAAAAGGTCCATAAAGCACTCAATATATTACATAGGCATTAATTTTATGCATGAAAATATTTTAAAGGAAAAAATTCCTAAGTGATGGTCGACCATCTAGGGTTTGGGAAACCCTAACTCAAAACCGCGGCAAAAGTCTGAAAAGAATTTCATTTTCATCCATCAAACTTTTGGAATCTTCATGCACCGACACAAGGGTTTCAACAGAGCTTAACCATGGCATATTTCTGAGAAGACAACGACATTTCTCCCTCTTTTTCTGGAAAAATAATCTCATGAAAAAGCTTGAGGTAACTTTCTACAAGTATTTTTATCATTTTATTTCATTTTCTGAAGGAAATGAACGCTCGAAAACGAGCCTATTATTTGTAAAAGAAGAATGTATCTCCACTCTATGTCTTTCTTATTGTCTCTAAGCACGCATTTGTTTGCATTTTACTAAAGAAATTACAATGTCTCCTGTAGAATGTCTTGACATTTTTGTGTATGAACCTGTGTATTATAAGTATCGGTCATGGCCAAATGCTTGCTACAAGCACTCCAGTTTCTTTCACTATAGAAATAATGTTGTTCGAGCTCATTTTTGACAAATTTTTTGTATATGTCATGAATTTTTTGTATATCCATGCCATGGATATGTATTCCTTTGCGTGTAAAGATAAAATGGTTTGCAAAATGATTCAATGCCCTTGCTCAACATGAGTATAGTCAAAGACTTTATGCATCTTCCCCATTTCTTCATGAATACCATGTAACTGCAATTCCCCTTCTATTCTGACCCCAGAATAGGCCTGTCAACTACCATATCCATTTCATAAATAAAATGAACATGCTGCTACAAGTATAGAGACATAGTTGACTCTTTGTATATGACTGCCCATTGCTCAAATATACCCTTAAAATATCACTATGTAATTATGAATCACTGCCATGGAGATCACTGTCTTACAAACTTGACTGTCCTCTATCACAATGATTATCCTTGCTTTAATATACATTGTCCCTTGTACTTTACATAATTAGGTCATAAGTTCCTTGATGCTCTGTTCTATCCTTGCTACAGGGTCTTACACAATGTTTACTTGCTTAAACATTATCATATCACTGCGACTTAATGATTATAACTACCATTTATGTATCTTGAGGCTATTCCTTCAATGTGCATCATTGACATTAGGAAGTAAAGATTTCATGAATAGCATTGTTCTTGTGATTGCACCCTTTCACCAATATACCCTGTCCACTGTCGATTTGGTGAAATTTTCCCCTTCATTCATTCCTCACTGTTTCAAAGAGCATTTACTGTAGCATATTTCTCTAACCTTTGCTTGCACAAGCATTGTATCCCATACACCTGGGCTGTCCTTGACATAGATGATTGTCCTATGTTCTTCATTCACAAATAATTGTAATAGTGTTGCTCATCATGCATATTTAATTGCAATAGTGTTCTACATTGCTCTTCTGAAGATACTGTATAAAGTCTCAAAGATAGCAATGGATGATTGCAATGACTCTCTTGGAAAAATTCAAGCAATATTCTTCATGCATTTAACCAATGACATATTCCTTTTGATTCCTGACTGCATGAACTCTTCTTGTAGAGTTTCCCTGACAAGACTCTTTGGATATTGTTCTCCAGATCTTTTGCAAAACAATATAGTCTTCATGGTACTCACTATATATAATGTATGTGATCTCTATCTCCATTCTTCTAGAAGCACCATGCTTCCGACTTGAAAAGTTTTGAAAGCAAAACAATGAACTTTTCCCTGCCTAAGCATATGAACAAAATCATGCTTTCACTATTTCATATAATGATGATTGGAAATGCATCTCAGATGATCATTTGCATCAATGTGTTTGTTCTTCTCGTGCATTGCTCCTTGGAACAACACATTAACATGGTGGCTTTGACCTTGCATTTTACTTATCACTTATAGCTATTCACTTGATGACTCCTTGAAACTGCTCTTGTTGTCTAATGAGCATGATGATTAACAGATAAACATGTTTATGCTACACTTACATGAAACATTACATTATATCTACTTTAACACATGATATTAAACTCATCCTTTATGATTTACATTGGGCAAGTATATGTCACTTATGATAGTGACAAACACTCACTATCATAATTGATGTGTGCTTGTTCAAATTATCACAAGGAGATGAATTACCTCTTATACCTCTTTTAGAAGCACAATATGACAACATGTTGAGCTCAACCCTCATGGGAGCCAAATTTTACCCCACATGCTGAAATTTGATGAAACAATCAGCGTCATTATTTTTCCTATACCTACACAGGAAGCAAACATGTTAGAAAAATATGTGCAGATGACAAATGTGTTTGATAATGCTCCTTGTTTTCTTGGATATCAGTAGTAAGTTGTTTCTTTTAATGCACATGGTTGATCAGTTTATATGTTTATAGAGGTATTTGCATATAGTGATTGTAAAATTTTCATTGCTCTAATAGCATTCTTTCTCATAGATGCAAGCAACTAGGAGCAACAAGGAAGCAAAGGTTGGAAGCTAGACAAGTGCAAGACTAAAGACAATGCGAGGCAACCCAACTAGAACCAGTCGTTCAAGCAATGACTGGTCTTCTTTCCCTATATGTACATGCTTTTATTTTGATATCTGTAAATGTATATTCTTTTCATTCATGTACATTAAAAGATCCAGTCTCACAGCTTGTGTGAGACAATACACATTTACATTATCAATAAAGACTATGTTTTCTGAAAAGATTTGTGCAGTTTTTTCCTATGTTATATGCAATTGCATACTGTAATATGGTAGAATAGTCTTCTGATTTCTTTATGCACTTGAAATGTAATATAGCAGAAAAATGTACCTGTCTTTTCATTTGCAATCACTTAAGCTCAACCTACTTGAGCTAGTAACAAAAAATGGGTGACAGTTAGAATTGTGAAACAAGCACAAAACCACGAGCCACGCGATCAAACAAAGAATAAAGACAACTTCCATACAAAAGGCTTGTAAACAATATATGCAATATTCCTCAACAACAAAAAGCTACAGAAGCAAGAGACTTTAAAAAAGATATGAAAGCTCGAGATGATAATTACAATGAGGGTTGAGTACTTTATAGGAGCAAAACCCTAAATTGCGCTCACTTTAATTAATAGAAAAGAACTTAGTTAATTGAATAAAGCAATCCTAAGTTTAGCTTAAGTGCATAGGAATAAATTAGACTAATAATCAATTAAAGATTAATTAATTATTAGCTAATACATGATAACTCTAACAAGGCCCCCTCAAAAACTTTGTTATGATCAACCATGCAATTAAAAACCACTAGAAAAAAATTGTTAGCCATCAACATCACCTCCATTTCACCCTAAGGGTTCCATGTCTAGCTAGCCCAAGACTCCAAAATCGGAAGAGATACCCTCATCCCCATGACTTTGTATATTAAAGCATGTTTCAAAAAATAATCAACATCCTCTTTAATTGACTCGGGTTGAATCACCAAGATTGGACTATCCTGGCTCCTCTCCAAACATCCATTAGTTTTTAGAATATGAAGGCCCCTAGACGAAGCCATCCCCTCCACCCCTACAACCTTATTCAGGAAATTACTCGTAGTAGCAAGCTTTGATAAAGATGGGATATTCGCACGCAAAGAAGCCCTAAAATCCATATTTTGATTAAAGCAAATGGCTTCACCTAAGACCATAGACAACAAAAACAGGCCCAAGAAATCCTTCTTATGCCTCCCCAAAACCCCAACACCAAATGAAAACACTGAACAACAAAGAAACTACACAAAAACTTCACAAAAAAACCCCAAACAAAAGACCCACCTCATACACAAAAAACCCACCCCTTGCAGCAAAAGCATCCAAACGTCAACCCCAACTCCACCTCGCACATGCAATAGAGAAAGATAACATGCAAGCCACGACTTGCTACAGGTTGCAAACCTACATCCTACTTTCCCGTGCACTACAAAACACCACCCCTCTTACACCTCTTGTTTTCCCCTAACAACTATAATATTCAATGTCTAATAAAATTGAAATAAATTAAACTTGCAAGAGTTTATTGATTTAAAATCTACCTCTAAATCACCAGTCATGCCAGCTCGTCTATCGACTACATGCCACATTATTTACCTACCTCTAAATTGATAACAAATACTTTTATTGCAATACTACACATATAAGTACTCGCCACATTTATTTTATTTGTTTCAAATAAAATATGTTCATTTTAAAATTAAGTGTTCAAAATGACATCCACTAAAATACTATAAAAAATACTAATAACACAAGCAATATACTAATAATAAAATAGATTAAATATGAAAATAATTATATTGTATTTATATTTATATTATATTATATAATATATTTATTTTTAGATAGATGTATTTAAGATATGTATACTATTATATAATATATTTATTTTTAGATAGGTGTATTTGAAATATGTATACTAGTTATATAATCAATTGATAAGTATTATAATAATTATTAATAATGTAATTAAAATATGAATATTTATCGTTGTAAATTATTGATTATTAAAATAAATATAAATATAATTATATCGTATTTATATTTATACTAAATATCATTTTTTATGTGAAATAATTTTATATTTATAGTTTATTTTGGTAGATAAACTGCAATCTTGGGGGTTGCTTCTATTTATATTGATCAAAATAAAAAGGTTATTGTGAATTCAAAATTCACCATGCTCCCTTCGGGTTTTGATTTTTGGCTATGTATCGTCCCATGCCTTCAACAATTTCCATCAATCCCCTTTTTGGTTGTCGTTGCGGCTTCTACCACATGTCTGCTCATCGCACTCCAAGGGAATTTTCTCCGTGCTCTTCTATCGGCCCCCGAAATGCTCTCACATGTCGTCACCGCGAGTGATTTTGATCATTTTCTCCTACTCTTCTATCGACCCCTGCTCGCATGCCACGTAGCTCCCATCTACATAATGATTTGGCGGGCCCCACAAGTAGCATCTATAATAAACAATTTTGCTACGTGTCCTCTCTGCGCAAGCTTTCAACGAACGAAGGAAATATCGACTGTGGGCAGCGAAATGCTGCCATGTGTCTCTTCAGCGCACACTTCTTCAACACAGGGGATGAGGTAGACTATGAGCTACGGGGTGTTGCCACATTTTCTAACCGCCTATCCTAAAGGGTGACACTTTTCTGCACAAGACTTTGTTGGACCATTGCCATCATTCACAGGGGATGCACCTGAATAGAGGGCAACCAAATGTTGTGTCTCGAATCTTTTCTATTACAATAGCCGAGGGTAATCATTGCCTTGACATTATTGCTTAGATTCTAAATCTTTTCAATTTTTTCTTGCCAAGAGGTGGAAGGCTTGCTATAAATACTACTCTTTGCTTTGGACCAAGAGTTCTGCAGTTACCAGTTCTACGGTTCCATTCCAAGGGTTCCCATATTTGAAGATCATATGCTTTTTCACCAGTTTTTAGAATCATAGGATTTTTTGGAGAGATCAGGCCTTTGTATTGTTTAGATTATTGCAAGAACTCATGGATTGTGCCATTGTTCATCCTCTTTGTTTCTTGTGCTATTGATAAACTCTATGTTGTGCCATTATTGTTTAAATGGTTTATTTGTCGTTCTTCTATAATTTGAATGCAAGTTTGTTGGTTTAGATCATATCTTTTGACTCTTCTTTTCAGTAAATGGGCGTGATTATTATTTTTTGTCATTGAATGAGTTGTTTATGCTGCAATCCTTAATTTTTGTTATTCTAGGACATGGTAAATTGCTAAGCAGGCCCTTAGACTATATCCAAAAGATAGGTTTATCGTGTCTTTCATATAAATTATGGCGTATCACCTTAGTTAGATTCTTTATTTTATATCTGCTTTTATTTCCCATTCCAAAACCCCATTCACAAAAGAAGCCAACTTCTTTAAAAATCTGGAGGTCACTCAGTTTAGCCCAATAGGTCCCCCATAAACTGAGTTTCCCACAAAGGGCTATTACCTTGCTAATTTTTGGCATCAACAATTTTTTTCTTTTTCCTAGAACGCCCAGTGGGACCGAGCATAATGAATCAAATTTTTAGAGGGGTGTATGAGCCATCGACCTATTACTAGGTCCCAAACAACAAATAGCCTTGGTTTATTAGTACCACCATTAGGGACAATACAGCCCTCAACCCAATTAGTAAACGTTTTGCTTCCTCCTCCCTTTCTGCTAGCCATGTTTCCTGCCACTAACAGAAATTATGTGGTATGGGACACCGGAAGTCCTCTTGTTGCACTAGTGGTGCCTGTCGTTTGGGCCGTTATCCTAGTTTTCACCCTAAAGGCCATACCTAAATTCACCGGAGATGGTTCAAGAACACCGTCCGAACATTTGCAAGATGTTGCAGATGTATGCCTAGTACATGGGGTTATAGCCCAAAATGTGGCGTTAAGGCTGCTTGTCGCCTCTTTCAGGGGCAAGGCACTGGATTGGTACCACACATTACAAACAAATCCTATCAGTACTTGGGATGAGCTCGGGAGCCTTTCTATCAGAGGTTCTCGAATGAAGGAGACCAATCATTGCTATATTATCAACTATCAGTCATAAAGCGAGCCCCACATGAAGCCATAGCTAACTTCAATGCTCTGTTCCATACAAGTTGGTAGAGGATTCAAGTTGATATTCGCCCATCGCTAGATTTGGCATTCATTTTCTACCTAAAGGCCATCAATCCCGAGGTCTCAATGATGATCTAGTCTTTAGGCGGAACCATAGTACTGGGTGTATATAGCATCGTTGTTAAAGAAGACAACAATTTGATAAATGTCGAGAAGTTTCCACCTCGGCCCATTAGCCCCATGTTTCCAGAAATATCGGTTCTTGCTCAGGAGATGCCTTCTACCAACACACTGGCTCCTCCCCAATCCATATACACATCTGAGCGCATCGCAAAATGTTGCTTCTACATCTAGCTCTTCGAAAGAGGAGATGAGCGAATTCAAGGAAATGTTGCAGACTATTGTTAATGAGATAACTCATCAAGCGCAATCAGGTCGTACCTTTGAAGCCTACCTATCAGAATTATCAAGGCGGAAGATCCTCTTACCAACAAAACCAATTCCAAGGAGGCGCTCAGACAAATCCGCAGGCACAAACAACGAATCAAATGGTTCCGGTACCCACTCCGCTACATAGCGCTAATCTAAGTTCGAACATAGAGCTAACAATAGGACAAAACAACTTAGTGGATGACACCAACCCCTAGTGCTTCCCATGCAGCAATTCACATATGCCTAGAAATTGCCTACACGACAACCTACAACAAAAGGTGGTAGAGCAACACAACCAAGCTACAACATCAGACCCTGGAAGCTATGTGTATACCTCTTCACAAATGGACAATGCGGTGCTCACCGCGCAAATGCAAGGGATGTCACTAGAGCAAGAAGCAAACATCGCTCCTGACCACACACTCTTCTCATGGATGGAAGAAGAAGAAGCAGTTTTTTCCAATGATACATCCACATCTAAAACGCCGCAAGTACAATCTGACTACAACACTCGCTTAAAGAGGAGATTTATGGGTGAACTAGTTATCCCGCAACTAGTTAGTCTGCAACCTAAAGGTACCTCTAACCATATACATAGTACCTCGGCAGTGATGCCGCAATATCAGCCATGGAAGGAAATTAGTATAACAAGAGAAAAGGAGTAGAAACTTCTTAATCAACCACCTTTCAATGCGGTGGAACAATTCAAGAAATCATTTGCTAATGTGTCTCTGTGGGATATTCTAGCCATCCTAGAATAGAAGACACTACTATAGAAGGCTCTCTGAGAAGATGTAAACGCGGCACCGACGGAGCAATTGCCTAAAGCAAAGGTTGTTGATCAAACATTTTCCACCAAAGTTCTTACAAACAACATAGCGGAAGCTCCTGCTAAAGTAAGAGATAAGTCGAATCCTCAACCCTTCTTCTTAACTCTCATTATAGGGGAGAAATTATTAGACAATGCCATGATTGATTCTGGTGCTAGCACCACAGTTATGCCTAAACAAATAGATGAGGCCTTAGGACTTAGTTATGAACCCTTAAAAAGAGGAGTGATGTAGCTTGATGGAAACAAATTCGAAATCGTAGGTGTTATCAAAGCACTCCCCTTGACTCTATTTGTTTGCTCTAGTATCATTGTGCCACAAGACACTATGATCATAGATGTTCCCCCCATGTTTGGCCTCTACCTATCCTGCAAATTTACTTCAAAGGTGGGTGGATACTTGTCCCTAGATTGGTCACATTTGATCCTTAGAACTAAGCACGGTGTGAAGATGAAGATAGAATCTAAAGCTTTACACTCAGAACATGTAGCTAATGAAGCCATGATAAATTTTGAAGTCGTGCATACCTCTATCACCAAGCAAGAAATGTATTGCGTTGATCTACTAGAAGATGAGAGGGTGACCGGAGATCGGGATGATCAAGAAGATGC
>VDFB02359933.1:0-24331 GCA_007258455.2 Sequoia sempervirens
ATGTTGTAGATATTCAAGGAATAATTGTTTGAAGTGTTTTGTGTTTGAGCATATTGTTTTGGGTCTTCACTATTTTGTGGCTGGCATTGGTTGGTGTGCATTGAAAATTATTTATGGATTGAGCCAATAGTTTGTAAATATTTTTATATTTTGTTGAAGTTGACATATGGTTGTTGAAATCTCATCATGGATATATATAATTGATAACTTATATCATTTTGTAAAGTAGTGTGGTGTGTTGCGATATAATGTGAAATTCAGAAAGATTGTAGAGTGATTATGCACATTTTCAATTGTGTAAAAAATATTGGTTATCCAAATTAAAGCAGACAGAGTTTCAAGAGAAAAATCAAACAAAAGGTCAAGAAAGCGATTACTGTGCTTAATCAAAACTATAATTAGGCATTGGAAGATGCTATTTTCTCAGTTCAAATCTTTTGGATGTAATCCAAATCTTTCGTAAGACAGTGAGTCTTCTTTTCGGCAGTAAGCCTTTTTTATTTGAGCAGTGAGCTCTATGTAGTGATCCTAAATGCATGTGCATTCCCCATTTGTAAACACTTATTTTTAGTATACTCATATTGTGGATTGACCTCCACTGTGGTTTTTCCACTAATAGGGTTTCCACGTAAAAATACTTTTGTTATGGTGTTATGGTTGATTTCTTTGTGTTCTTGCATCTTTCTTCTAGTTCAATATAAGTGGTTGAAGGATCAAGTTAATAAAGTTAAATTTTGCAAAACATTGATTCACCCCCCCTCTCAGTGTTCCTTGATTCCAACATTGGGCACCCAAGCTTGGAAGGAGAATATTTGCATGTTTGACATTTTCTAGGGGTGTAAGGGAATATGTCACATGTGTCCAAATGCATGTCTAAGGAATTGGAAATTATGCCATGTGGATTTGAATGCCACTCACCTTCTAGATGCTTCTTGAAGCTTGTATCACTCTATTTATTGAGTTCCTTGAGTTGTAGAATGCATAGTTTATTTATAGGTAACAAAGTGCTACCTATCACTCCAGAATAGGTGTGTGTTGAAGCACTAGTTGAAGAAGCTTGTACTTGGTGATATCTTGTAACCATTATTTGACGTAATCGAGAAAGTACTATTCTTTTGGAGAGTGGGGTTTTTTAACCTAAAAGGGTTTTCCCCACGTATATTTGGTGTCACTATTTTATGCATTCTTGTTGTTCTATTTTCATTATTCTATGTATGTGCTTCTCTTATTGTAATAGTAAAAGGTGTTAAAATATTTTTTTGTAACTCTCCTCTGATTAGATTAGTGTAGGAAGTTGTTTCCACTCACCCAACTTCCTTTCAACTTTAACTACATACATTGATGCAAACTGGATTCGTTATGTGGATGATAGAAAGAGCACTAGTGGCAGTGCCTTCTTTGTAGGAGATAGATTGGTAGCATGGTTAAGTAAGAAACAAGAGTCAATTTATTTATCAATAGCTGAAGCTAAATATATTGATGTTATATCTTGTTATACTTAGGTGTTGTGAATGAAACAAACACTACAAGATATTAAGGTGATTTTTATCGGCCAGTCATTATTTTTTGTGATAATACTAGTACAATAAATATCTCTAAGAATCTTGTTATGCATTCCAAAACCAAGCACATATCTATTCAATATCATTTTCTCAGGGAGAAAGTTGTTGCACATGAAGTCACACTAGAATATGTTGCTACAAAGGATCAAATGGAAGATATTTTCCCAAAACCCCTTCCAAAGGAGTCATTTGAATAGCTCAATGATAAATTAGCAATTGTTCCTTCTCATTTTTCTACTTGACTACAAAATTTATTCATCCAGGGCCCGAGCATCATAGAGTAATTATTTATCCCTAGTCTTTCCCTTTATCATTGAAATCAAAGGGGGAGAGTATTATTTGAGTAAAGAAAATATATGTTGATTTGTGTTAGGGGGAGGATAAAGCATATTGTGATGTTTGATGAATAGTGTTTTCATTCATATTTTAGAGTTTCAAATGTTTTCAAAGTGTTGCCATTTTCAAAGGTGTTGCCATTAATGACAAAAGGGAAGATTGTTGGAAATTTGATTGTCATTGATGTCAAAAAGGTATCTCATTGGTGTCAAAAGGAGATATGCATGTTATAAGATATGGAGTTGTTGATTGGTGTCACAAAGGCTTCATATGGATATCAAAAAGAGATTGATCAACATTATGATTCCAAGGAAGCAAGTGTTGAAGAATTGCAAAAGTTCGTGCTTCCGGTGTTGAGGTTACCTTATATCCCTTGCTAAGAAAAGAAAGAGTTAGTCATTTTCAACTTAGTCTAAAAATGCATCAAGCATCGAGTTTTAGCATTTAGGCTTATGCCTTAACTAAAAGTGATGAAATGGGTATGAAGGAACCCCAAACCCCAACACCTAAAAAATGACTTTAGTGTTCATGGTTTGGCATTAAGGCTTATACCTTAACAGTTGGTTATGTATGCAGTATGTGGGAGACCCAAAATTTGACACCTGAAAAGGCTTTGGGGATCACGAGTTGGAAGGTTGGCTTACACCTTTCCAAAAGGAAATTAAGTGGTAAAAAAATTTCCCAAAGGTTGACACCTGAAAGGGTTATGTCAACTAAAATTTTGTGAAGAAAGTGTTTGTTCATCACGGAGCGGTAAGCATTTTACACCATATCAAAAAAAGAAGACGTAAGTGGTATGTGCAAACCCCGACATTTGATACCTCAAAGGACTCATTGGAGTTTTAGAGTTCAATGGTATGTCTTATGGTTTACATATGAAGTGGAAGGAAATAAATGGTAAGGGGTAAGGTCGGTGGAAGAACCCCAATAGCTGAGTAAAGAGCTTTAGAATAAATTGTTTGGGCTTGCTTGTTAATCATTGCTAAGCACTCCAAGTATGAGGTAAGGGAGATTAGTGACTCTTGATCCCTAAAGACAAAGAAGCATAAAGTCAACGAAGTAGAAGTTACAATGAAGATCGACCACATTGATTTAAAGGAAGGTTAATCTAATGGCTACAAATTAAAGTTAATGTAATTTAATTAGTACCATCAGATCATGGAAACAAGCAGAAGATCAAGGGTTATCATTCAAAATGTGCAAACGAATATTTTTAGAGGTCAAAATTTGACAAGTAGTTACAAAATGGAAGTCGATTTAAGTATTTGACTATTTTCAAAGGCTGGAAATGCAGTTAGGCTTCTTGTAAGGGTGAAATGGTTACTACTGCAATTAGATTGAGTGTGGGAGTGGGTGTCGAAAAAAGATCCTATCATTGCATTTGTATTGTAGAGATATCAATGAAGTATTAGTTGAACATATGTAGGTTGCTGAATTTAATGCTTGTTCAGGAGTGTTATAAGATATTGTGATATACATAAATCTATCAAAATGATGAACATTGAAGTATGAGTAGAGAGAAGCAGAGTGCAGAGAAATTTTTCCAGTTTAATGATTTGAAAGGGTTCATTCTTAAGTTGAAGAAGAACCAATCTCAACACAAATGAAATTGTAATGCTGTAGGGTCTGGTGCCTCAAAAAGGTTGAGTTGGTGCTCAATTAGGTGTGTAGTGTCCCAAGAGGTTGGTGCCTCAAAACATTATCTTGGGTTTAAATGTACCTATAAGTGGGTGCTTACCAAACATCTGTAAAATATTTTATTGTGAGGTTGGATTTGAGCAGTAGACTCAAACAACTTTTCTCATTGTGGTTTTTTCCCTTCTAGGATTTTTCACGTATATCTAGTGTCTTCTTTATGTGTGAATTTTTTTATGGAATCTTAAATCTTGTCTATTGATTGAACTTGATAAAAAATTGTATACATTGATTCAACACCCTTTGTAATGCCCCACCATGTCAGTTGTTTTGGACGTGTGTGTGAGTTTTTTGTGTGTGCTTCATTGATTACTGTGTTATTTGATTGTGTGCAAAATATAATATGTTAGTAATCATGCTTAAATAATTAATTAAATCATAAGTGATTTGCAAAGTTATTTAAAATATGATTAGAAATTAAAATAATAATCAATTAAGTTAAATCAAATGATTTAGAACAAATGATCAAATTAAACTAATTCGTTAAAAGTAAAAGTGATATTATTAGATAAATTGATTTAAATTGTTGTGTTAAATTACAGTTAATAATAATTATGAACAAATAATCTTCAAAAGATAATTATTATAAATAGAAATTTAATGAATACTTATTTAGAATCTTGCAAATGGTTGATTTTAATTATTTTAATGTGGAAGTAATTAATTAATAATGTATTGTGGAGATAATGAATATATATTCAAATAAAAGTTCAAATTTTGTGGATTCAAATTTATTTAATTTTTTAACCAAATGCATGATAAAAGAAAATGAAAAGTAAATGCATGAACAAGGAAACAAAAGGAATTAGAGGATTAATAATTATTTTGAGTTATTTCTTGAGATGTGACTTTTGGTATTCACAGGAAGAGGAAATGGAAGAGACTTTTTATGTGTGATTTTATTTAGGGGATTTTTATTGGTAGGGGGTGGTTGCATTTCTCTTTCCAACAGATTTTGGAGAAATTTGGCATTCACTTTTTCTATCATGGTATTGCATTCTTTTTCTATTATTCTGGAGAATTCGTTGAAGAATAAGATTTAAAGTTTGAGGGAGGATTTTGGAGCTATTGCTGAAAACAAGCGTTAGCGGAGGATTTGATCTGCAAGGAGGATAAGGCTGCTATAGTTTTCTCCAGCCACAGAATGCCAGGTTCTCCTTCTTTTAAATTATCTCTCTTTCTCTAGCATCAAATGAAATAAGAATTCTTTGTTGTGAATGAAATTTTCTCTTGGATTTGAAATTTAATGCTTGTAGAAAATTCTCGAATCTTTAGAAATGTTTTGGTCTATTTTTCAATCAAGAAAATCTTACTGGGGTTCGGGATTGTTATTTTAATTAAAGTAAAATTTTTTTTGGGATTCTGGAAATTGAGCAGTGTTACTATAGTTTTGTGTTAAAAATTATAATAAAGCAATAAAAGAATAATGTCCTGTCAAGGAATTCGGGGTTGTGTAATTCCTCATTTGTAGATAAATTTTACAAATTTATTCTATGTATAGATTTATGTTGAAACAGTAACTTGTACAATTGAGTGTTATTTCTCTGTATTCGAAATATTTTTATATACAATATATGTATGTATATATATATATATCAGATATATATATATATATATATATATGTATACACACATATATATATAAATGTAAATATAGTATGAAAAATCTTTAAAAGTTCAAATTTCACTGGATTAAATTGTTGAAATTTATTTAAAAATGTTGACTGGGTGATGGTTCGGCCTCGGCCGTACCCACCACCCAGTCAGCACTGGTGATGGTGCGGCAGCCTATGGGCTACCACGACAGTCCGTTAGACTGTTGTGACAGTCTGTAGACTGTCATGGCCGGGCCCTTCGTCCATGCTTTTGGTATGGGATTTAATTCCCATTTAAAATGGTATATGGTAATTGTTGATTAAAACAAAAAATTTATATATATTTTAATGTGCGTGTAAACTGTTATGAATATATATATATATATATATATATATATATATTTATATTTATATATATTTAGTAATTTATTTAATTAGATTTCATTAATTTAATTGTTAATTTTATCAATTATTTATGTCTATAATCAATTTGGTTATTTTCTGGTATGATCAAAATAAAATTTTATTATAGTGAAGATATGAAAATAGAAGGAATTTCTATTAAGTTGTTAAATTGTGAAATTTGATAGGGTAATATAGTAGAAGGGCAATTTATGAATGTATATTTATATCAGCATTGATTGTTTAATTCTTATTTTTAAATGTGTATAGGGTGGAAATAGAATTTAATATAGAATCGAATAAGTTATCTTTTTATGAAGTTAAGTCTTGTAGACTTGTTGGGTTCGGGATAATGTATATTGTGGAAATGGAATTTATTTTGGAATTAAATAAGTTATCTTTTTATGAGGGTGAGTCTTGTAGACTTGTTGGATTCTTAGAAAAGATCTATTCTCTTTTTACATTCCCTCCTCAAAAAGAATTAAAATATATAAATGTGTGGTGGTTTTAAAAGGTATTTATGTGTGTAAATTTTAGATAGATTTAAGATTTTAAGGTGTTAAGTTCTAATATGTAGTTTAAGTATTTACAATATTGTTATTATTGTCATTTTAAAGTATAAACAATTGGTATTATGTGGTTCTCACAATTAATTTAAATATTGGAAGTGAGTGATAAGTTAGTATGATGAAAGGAGAGTGGAAATAATGTTTTGAACATAAGTAGTTATGAAATGATAATGAGTTAAATACCCAACTATTAAGTAGTTTTCAATTATGTTGATAAATGAAAGGGGAAATTTAAATGTATGGGCATGGTTAGAGATTGATTAGGGTATTCTCAAATTGGATAGTTTATTGGTGAAATTAGATTTTAATCTTTTGAAAATTGACTTCCTTTATCTTCATTTAATGATTGATTTGTAAGTTCTCTTTATGGATAAGTCTTTTAGAATACTTGTGATGGTTATCATGAATTGTTTTAGTTAATTGTGTAATTTAGATGGAAAAGTTGTAAAGTTATTTAGCTCTGGTCGTTAATTGATTAGTTAATAAATCTTGATTCTTGTTTGAATTTTTGGTTGTTGTTTATTATGCGAGTGTTTTCTGGAGTTGTGAGTGGTTGAGTATTTAAGGTGTTCTTTAATTTGGTGCCTTGGAAGTGTTAGTGAGTGTATGATAATTTTGATGGTGTTATCTTGATGTGAATTTCTCTTGAGCTACTTCTGGGTTTTGAAAGGATTTCTATTTCTTAAATTTGTGTTAGTTGATTGGAAACTCTTACTGCTTTGTCTACCCTTGTTGCTGAGTCCTTGAGTATTTGATTTATTTTTGGGCTTCCAGAGGTGAGGGAAATCTTGTTGTCATGTTTGATGATTTTGTCAAAGGTCTTTTGTATACCAACTGTATGGGTATCTTGTGAGGAGGAAATTGAGGTCTCCCATGGAATGCCTAGTTAGTGGCTTTTGGTTTTATTAAGTGATTTTGTTGAATTAAAGGTTGATTTTCCTTTACATTTTCCTATTTGAGGTGACACCATTGTTGATTTGTGGATGGGTCTTGATGAATCTTCCATTTTTATGGCTTTTCTGAGTTACTCTCATATTTGAGGAAATTTTATCCTTGTGTTGGAATTATTGGAGAAAAACTCTTGATGCTTCACTTTACCCTCTTTTGTGGGTTTTCATTCTTTTGGCTTCTAGAGGCTTGCGATGATTGATAATTGATGTTCTCTCTCTTTATGTGCCCTTGATGTGGCAAGTGTTTTGGTTTCATGATTTTTAAAGGGTTGTACGGGAATTGTTGAGACTTTGATTATGTATTTATAACGAGATGGGTAATGCCTCGCATGCTTCTCAGTTGTGATCTAATATTCTTGTTATGTTGTACAACCCTTGGTTTCTTGGTTTTATGTTGTTGGGTCTCTAGGGAGAGTGGCTCCTCATGGGGGCAGGTGCCCCGCTTAAGGGGAAGGGCACAGGATAACCCATGAGTGAGTTAGTAATCAAGTGAAAACCTAATAATTAACTTAGGAGGGTTGGGTAGTAATACCATTATAAGATTAAAAAAATGGATGCCTCGTCTTCATTAGTGCTTCCACAGACTAATGGAAGGCTGAGAAGGTTGTGGTTGGCAAGGTCGTAACCTCGTCTTCACGAGAGGTTTACGGCTCCGTATGAGTCACCCTATGGACTGGCGCCTCCAGTTGGGAGGAAGGGCACAAGATAGCCATAGATGGGACCGACGCCTCTAGTTGGGAGGAAGAGCACATGACAGCCCATGTAGGACTATGCGATGACACTCTCCCCTAGTTGCCCATGTGTTTTACTTTATTATGTTCCTCTGGAAGTAGGTTATGGGAGTTGGTTTAGATTGTTGATATATGAATTTATATTGATTTGTGATTATTGCCTTGATACATATTTGGTGTGCTTTGTGGTCTTGTATGATCTCATTGATATTTGATATATGACCTTGTACTTTTATGGTATTGTGTTATGATGTTATTACATTGTTTAATTGCAATCTGGAATTGTATTATGTTATTACTTCAGTTTGATTTGGAAGTATTTCATGATCATCCTTTGGGTATTTGTTTACTGGTCATTGCTTTGATTTGTGTGATGAGATTTATGATTTTAACTTATTATGTTGATTCTTGGATGTTGTTGGTTATGTAATTGTAATCCTTGAGTTTTATGATACTTTTGTATGGCGTTGAGTCTTGTGGTTCCCTATTTGGATAATCTTGGTTGAGGTCTCTTTCTTGTTAGCTCTTAGCATGGGGGGCGGGTCTTCAGACTCACATGGTCGGGTGGAACATGCTAAGCACCCCATTGGGTCCCCAGCCAAGAATCGAGAGGTGCAGATTGGTGATGTTGCAGCGACTCCAGAGTTGTATTTGTCTTGGAGCCAGTTATGATACTTTGTATTAATCTGTTTATTTGTATCATGTTATCTTGTGTATGGTTTCCATTTATGGTTGGAAACACTTTTGTATCATTGTACCTCTAGAACATTGTACTGTAATGTAATGTTATACTCGGTGTGGTCATTGGCCATGGCAGTTATTCATTGTGTTGAGTTAATTATGCATATGTTGTACTTACTTAGATGGTTTCTTATCAATGATTTATCCTGTATATGTTATAATTGTTAATGTTTATTTTGTTATGGATTATATCTTTGGCTTTTATTCTTTATTGTTGTTGTGTGGATGTAAGTCGCGTAATGACTCCTCGTGTACCCCAAGGGATGTATGTGTTAGTGAATCTGCTTAAATGAAATTCATGTCATGACTTAATGTGTATTACATGTATGTTATGTTTATTTAAAAAAAAAAAATTTGCAGTATTTATTGTTTAATTGTCCTTTGGGGTTCGCATGACGGGGCGTTACACCCTTCTTGCAGTGTATTAGTGTTCTTTCAATAGGTGTGACACATTATCAAAGACTAAAACTCCACATCAATGGACTTAATGAATAAATTAAACATGATGTTCATTTATTGGAACCTTGTACAGTTAGAAAAGAAATGCAACAATAATTTCCTATTGAGCAAAGAAACATCACTACAAAAAGATCAATACAAGGAAAAATAGTAGGATGGAAAGATAAAAATGTCACTAATCCTACTAATAAAAATGGGCCTAACATTTTTATCCCAAAACAAATAATTAAGCTATCTTCTCAACAAGAGGAAGAGAAAATAGATTTTTTTTCATTTTGGCATTGTGATAGAATATGGTCTAGTGATTGTAAATGTGGTAATAATGAGAAGAGGCTAATGATTATTGAGAATGAGGTTGAAGAAGAGGAAGAAGTATCTATAGAAGAACCAAATATGGAACTAAAGAGTGAAAATTTAAAGGAAGAAGATAGTGATACTATCTCATTACATGCATTGAATGGAATAAGAACACAACAAACACTTATTTTTTTAGTTATATATAAAAAAGAAAGTAACAGTGTTGATTGATACAAGTAGTACACATAACTTTATTAATATAACATTAGCTCATGAACTTAATTGTTTTGTATAACTAGTCTCTAAATTCCAAGTCATGTTAACTAATGGAAAAAAAACTCTCTTCTGGTGGTAAGTGTCATAATATAAAACTTTCAATGGGAGATTACCATTTAAATTAAGAAATATTTGTTATTCCAATAGGAGGAGAAAATGTAGTTTTAGGAGTACAATGGCTTAAACAATTCGGAATGGTGTCCTTTAGTTTTCAAGAATTATTTATGACTTTTAACTCTAGGAAAAATATATAAAATTAAAGGAGTAACATCACCACCAACTCAAATTATTAGCTCCCACATGATGGAAAAATTACTTAAGAAAGGTTCATATGGTCTAATGGCACAACTAAATTTTATAGAAGTACAAGATGTGAAAACTTAAAATCCACAACAAATTCAAGAGATCATTCAAAAATACCAAATTTTTTTTATAGAACCTAAGGGTCTACCTCCAATTGGATACCATGATCATGCCATTGAATTAATACTTGAAATCATTCCTCTTAAAATTAGAACTTATCATTATCCTTATGAAAAAATGATATAAATTAAAAATAGTCAAGGAAATGTTAGATTTAGGAATTATTCATCCTATTAAAGTCCATATTCATCTCCAATTTAAAAGGAAGGACAAGTCATGGATAATTTTTCCTAATTATAGGTAACTCAATAAGTTCACTCTTAAGGATACATTTCATATTCCTACTATTGATGAATTATTAGATGAACTAAATGGTGCAACTTTCTTTACTAAGTTAGATTTACTTTTTGAACACATGAGGGACATTATGAATTATTAGTAATTTCATTTGGTTTAACTAATGCCCCATCAATTTTTCAAAGCCTCATGAACCTAGTAATTTACCCATTTCTTCACAAATTTGTGATGGATTTCTTTGATGATATCCTTATCTTTAGTAAATCATGGCAAGATCATTTGCAACATGTAAAGAAGATATTACAAGTATTTAAGGATAACCAAATCTATTCCAAGAAATCTAAAAGTGTCTTTGGGGTAGAATAAATAGAATAATTGGCACATGTGGTGACACATGAAGGTGTCACTTGGTAGACCCAAAGAATATTGTTGCAATTAAAAAATGGTCGAAACCTAAAAATACCAAAGGTTTGATATGATCTTTTGGTCTAACAAGATACTATCTAAGATTTATTCTTAATTATGCTTGTATCACAACACCCTTAATAGTTTAATAAAGAAGTATTCCTTTTCATGGTCAGAGCTAGCCACTCAGACCTTCCAACAACTAAAAGAAGCTCTCACTTCAACCCCAATACTAGCTACCCAAGACTTCTATAAAATATTTATGGTATAATTTGATGCTTCTAAACATGGAATTGGGATAGTACTAATGCAAGAAGGGAGTCAATTAGAATTTGAGAGTAGAAAAATCAAAGGAAAAAACTTTCTAAAGCCTACATATGAGAAGGAAAGATTAGCCATTGTTCATGCAATTAAAAAATTACATCAATATTTAATGGGAAGGAATTTCAATGTCAAGATTGATCATGGGAGTCAAAAATATTGTTTATAATAACAATTATCCTCATCAAAACAACAAAAATGGGTTACCAAGATGATAGGTTATGACTTTAAAATTATTTATAAAAAGAGTAAAGAAAATATTGTCGATGATGCCCTTTCTCGACAAGAAGTAGATGAAGCAAATATTTGTGTCCTTTTCTTAATATAACCAAAATGGTTATAAGTTGCACAAAAAGAATGGAAAAATGATCCTTAAATAAATAATGTCATTTGAAAACTTTAACATGATCCATCTTCTTTCAAATAAGTATGTTTGGAAAGAAGATTCATTATGGTACAAAGATTGTTTTTTATGTAAAAAATCCTATTTAAAACAAGACATATTATCTCAATTACATGACTCACGAATAGGACATTCAAGGTTTTTACAGACTTATCATCATATAAAGAAAGATTTCTTTTGGGAAGGTCTAAAAGGAGATGTCAATAAATTTGTGGCTAAATATTTAATATGCCAAAGAAATAAAGGTGAATAAATAGACTCCAGGCCTTACAACCCTTAGGAATTCCAACACAATGTTGGGAGGAAATATCAATGGACTTCATTGTAGTTCTACCAAAATCTAATAATCTTGATGTAATTTTGGTTGTTGTGGATAGACTCACCATGCGTATTTTTGCAGACTTTCTCCTCCATTTCAAGAAAGTATTGTGGCTAAAATATTCCTAGAAGATGTACAAAAACTTCATGGAATTCCTAAAATCATAGTGAATGATCATGAACCTATCTTCACTAGCATTTTTTGGACAAACTTATTTATGGCATGGGACCGTACAAAACTAGCACATAGTTCCTCTTATCATCCATAATCAGATGACCAAAAAAAAATATTAATAAATATTTAAAAGGATATTTAAGTTGTTTTGATTTTGATAAACAAACACAATGGTCCAAATGGCTACCATTATTAGAGTGGTGGTACAACACATCATTTCACACATCCACTAAAATGTCTCTAGTTGAGGCTCTTTATGGCTACCCTTTGTATACACCTAAAATCAGTCCAGATACTTAATTAATTAAATACAAGCTATTTAATTAATAAACCTCTTGTTTCATCTAATTATAAATAAATGCTAAATTTATTTATATAGTTCACACTTTTCTAATTCTTCCATCTTAAATCACATTCTTCTATTTTAATTAAATAAACAAATTCACATAGTTTGTTTTATTTAATTAATAATCTTTTCACTAAATTTAAATCCCAAATTTGAATTTAAACACATGTCTCCAACTTTTCCTCTTGCCACATCATCAAGTGTCACATGAATTTAAATATGTCTAATATTTAAATTGCAATTATCCTCAACCAATTCCAAAAAAAACTTTGGACACTTGGCTCTCACACATTTTATTCCCTCATATGCTTGGTAGGTTGCCCTTGGTCAAGGGAACATCCTTCAAGATTCTTTCTAACTTCTTCCATCTCTACCATTCATCTCTCATGTTGAATTCTTGATCGTTGGTTGCTGACACATCATTTTATGCTTTGGAAATCCTATAAATACAAGTCCATTCTACAACATTTTACATCCCATCTTTGAGTAAACTTACTTTGCAGAGATCACTTTGGAGCATTTGAGCATTTAGAGCATTTTAGCATTTAGAATTTGAGCATTGTAGAATCATGTTGGTTTAGAATCATGTCTTAGTTCATAGTTGCATTTTAGTTATCATCTTGGTGTTTATACAACATTCACAACATAGTCTTTAGTATCATATCCATTGTCATATCACCATTTTCATTTGTAGCATTTAATATCATAACATCATTTAGAATTATCATACAACTTATTAAATCATGTAGGAATTAGATTCTTGCATTTTATACCATCTCATTTCTTAGGTTGTCATCCAAACAGTCATAGTCAATATACAAATCTAAGAGCACTAATGATTTAGAGGATCCTTGAGAATAGAGAAAAATGGAATGATTTTAGAGAATTTTCTTTTGTTATAAATTAGATTAGTTTTATGATTCAAATCTCTAATATAATACATTTCATTGCTTGTGTGACTTGTTATTCCTTTACACATTTTACCTCACACATAAAAATGGCACACACCATGGGGCCCAACCCTATTTTTAACAATTTCTAGAAAAAAATTTGTGAACAAGCTGGATGTGAACTTCTTTTAGTGTGACTAAGTTCTTGCAATGCATACAAAACATATTTTAGTGCATCCAGTTCCTATTACAACGCATCTAGAGTATCTTTCAGTGCATCACGCTCCTATTTTAGTGCATTCAAGAGGTTTTCTAGCACATTCGCTCTTTATTTTAGTGCATCAAGTAGTTCTTATAGTGCATAGAGTAGTCCTATTAGCACATACGAATGATCTTTTAGTGCATTTGATGATTGTTTTAGCGCATCTAGTCAATTTTGCAAAATTTTAAAATCTTGAGAACTAATTGATATTTTATGTGTTGCAAGGTGCCTAATACATTGGTCAAAGACAATATTATGCAACTAATTATGATGTATGCAGGGGCTGGAGTTATTTTATTGTCTTTTAATTAAATTAGGAACCTATTTTAATTAGAATGTTAAAGAACTCATTGTCTTTTCTACTTGAAGTGATAGGCCTATGCTCTCCCTTAATTGGGTGACTAAAATGCTAGGCTCACTATTTTATGCTTTGTTAACACCTTTAGAAGGCTTTCCATAGTGGGAAAAAGTACTCACCCTATGGGAATGACCTAAGTGGGAACAACTAAAGCCAAGTTTTTTGACCCACTATAATCAAAAGCGAATTTAGGGAAATTCTGCAATTCGACAGTAGTGTGCAAGATAACCATCCCCAAAGACTTTTTTCTAAAGGTTGGGAGGTCTCCTAAGGGATTTTATCTTTTTGTTGCACCGAATCGAAACCCTTACCACGAAAACTTCTAATATCATAGTGCAAGGGGAGGGAAGAATCTTCCCCCAAGATACTCACCATATAACCATCAGGGATTACTGCCCAAAGGTGGAGGATTCTACCTTGGTTAAGACCCATGAAAGGAAAAAAAATAGATGCCCTCTAGGGGGTGACATGGTTGTGTGAGCTGACATGGTTCTAAGATGTGGGCTATGGTATTTTAAGTGACCCTTGAGAATAGAAAAATGCTTGAATTGTCTTCTCTTGTATTATACTAGTGGAAATTGAAGGAGTCAGACCATATTCTTGAATGCACACTCAATGTTTAGTTCCTAGGCTTGACACAATTGTTTGACAACTTGATGCCATGTTTGAAGTCATAATTCAAGAAATCATCCATTTAAACACTTGATTCCCATAAATCACAAACTAGAAACCAAGTGAAATTCATTGTTCAGAAGATTATATCCTCGTAAACACTCAGATTCATAGATTCAAAGCCAAATAACCAAACAGATTTGCAAAAACATTGAACATTTCTAGATTAGTGCATAGATTCTTTGTTATGGTGCATACACTACTTTTTCTAGTGCATCTGCAAAATTGTCTAGCACATTCACATACAGAATACCAACTTAAAATCACATACTTAGGGGAATTCTAGCACATCCCTGACTTTTTTTGACACATTTGATCAGTTTACTAGTGCATCTAAGTCATCCTTTAGTGCATTAAGTCCACCTTTTAGTGCATACACCTTCTGTTCCAGAGCATCCACAACATCTTGTAGCACATCCAAGCTATTTTCTCACACATCTATGCAATCTTTTAGCACATCCATGATACCCTTTTTCAACACATCCATTAAACTCAAAACTTGAGAGCTGAATTTATCTCTTGTTCCACAGTTTGAACTAGAATTAAGGATCTTTTCTAGCACAAAATCATTCCTCAAATACAACAGAGTCTTAAACTTGTTGAAACTAAAATTTAAAAGTGGATTTCTTCAAGATAAACCAAGATATAACACTTTAAAGTTCCTAAATCACCAAACTTATCATACCTCTGATTGTTAAGCTAAGTTTCATCATCAGGATGTGTCATCCTTTCATCATGAAAAAAAAATTGTATAGTAAAATTAAACTTAGTCTCATCAATAGAATTTGTCATTCTATTTGACTTAGTTTTCATCCTTGGCACTCCTCCAAACAAAAGATCAAAATTTAGTTAAATTATAACACTTGTATGCCCATTCAAACAAGATTACAAAAATAGAAACTCAAGGAAAAGGAACTTGAAACTCAAAACACAATGGTTGAACCTGGAGAAACTCCATTTCATAATCTCCACAACAATGAAGATGAGGAAATAACTGAGGAAGACTTCCAACAAGTCCAACAAGATCCAAATTTCCATAAGTTCCTAGAGAATATTTTTGAGAGAGATGGGGAAAAACACTTACTAATGTTGGCTAATCAAGGTATTAAAATTTGACCTAAATTTGATGTTAATCAATTGAAAGCACCTCCTAAAAAGCCTAAAAATTACCAACCAAACACGGATCTGGTGACTACCTTGACTCATCAAATGAAAAACCTACAACAAAAACTTATTGGCATGCAAAGAGAAACCACTAAATGATACTTACTACAACAAATTTTTCCATACCCTTTCGATCCAAATGTGAACATGATTCCATTTCCCAAACATTGTGAATTTCTAAAGTATGATAAATACAATGGTAAAACATATCCTATAGACCATGTGAGGGAATTTAGAACCATGAGCATGGAATTTGCACATGAAGAGACTTATTTGATGATATTTTTCCCATGAAGCCTAGGTGGACAATGCTTAGAATGGTTCTCCAAACTTGCGCTACCAAATAAAACCTTTGAAGAGTTGGTTAAAAAATTCATCACCCAATACTCCTACAACATCCAACATGATATAAATATGAAAGACCTTTGCAACATGAAATAGAAAAAGGGTGAATCATTCCTCATATTTTTGCAAAGATGGAGAAATTTGTTTGCTAGTTATGCTCATCCCATACCTGAAAAGGAAAAGATGGAAATAGATATTGACAATCTAAATGATGAGATGAGCTACAGACTTGAATTTCAATGTCCACCTACCTTTGAGAAAATGATTGATAATGGAATCAAAATTGAAGAGGCTTTGGTCAAGAGAGGAGTCATAAAAATTTACAACGAAGGAAACAACTCAGCAAGCTCCTTCAACAATTATAACAACAGTGACAAACCAAAGTTTTGGAAAAAAAACAAAAATGTTGGTAACCATGATGTTATAACTGAAACACAAAATGTGAAACCAGTATTTGGGTATGTGTAGGATCATCATTGAAAAAACATTCCCTTAATTGGAAAAAAAATTAAAAAAATTAGAGTTAGGAAAATTCACGTAAAAATTTGAATAAGTCATCTATATTATTTCAAAAATATGTAAGAATAGAATCTCTAGAAAATTGAATGTAGTTTCTAAAATACTAGGTTTATTTTAAAAAGAAAAAATCTATTTGGTGAAAATTTGAAATTTCAATGGAGTACTTAAATTTTTAGGGAAAAAATAAAAGTAGGTGTGCATAAATTACCCCTAACCACAATAAAATAATAATATTTTTATAATATTTTAGATATAAGTAGAGGACTGCGTGTCCGGATGTGATGCATATTTTTTTTAATTTTTTCCAAGTAAATAATTAATTATAATTTTTTTATTACAACTTTTAAAAATATAAAAAATTGTATGTTTGCCAACCTTAACTTGGTCAAAACTTCATGAATTTTTTATTTTTTTTAATCATATAGTATGCAAAGCATAGAATGTGATGCATGTTTTGGATTCAAAAAATGTGATACCATTTGAAAGCTATAGATGTTTTTCAATCAGCCTATCAATCAGTACTTTACTCATAATTCAAATAGAAAATGAATAATATTTATTTATTAAATTCAAAGTAAAACATAATTTATATTGGTGGAAAGCTGAGAATCTCCTTTTAAAAACCTTTTCGTTTCATCAATTTTGGGTAAAAAAAAAGTTTTCAGCCACATACCCTACACATACTCATAATATCGCCACTTTTTGGACCATCATGATCCTGCAGATACCCATTTAACTTGACAATAGTTGCCACCAAGACCAATCAAAAAACTCAAAGTACCAACCAAAATACCAATCAAAATGCCAATCAAGGTAACAATCAAAATAGTGTTGAGTATAAAACATCACCATATCGAACATCCTCAAATCGAAGGAGATTCACAACTTTGGGACAATCATTAGAATCAACATTAAAGGAGCTTCTTGCAGCCAAGGTTATAACATTACCAATGGCAAGAAATTGGGAACCACAAGTTAAACCCTCATGATGGAATGATACAGATTATTGTGACTTTCACAGAAACAAAGTACATAAAATGAATGACTACATGCAATTGAAACATTTGATACAAGATTCGATTGATAACAAGATGATATTTGTAGAAGGACCTCAAACGAACAATGATCATGGAGAATTGAAGAATCCTTTACCAAATTATGAAAAAGGGGAGTCATCTTCATCAAACACCAAAGGAAAAAATGTGAACTATGTTTATGATCCCACCATTCATTTTGTACATCAAACCAAGGACATCAAAATCAAGGGCCAAAGAAACATTATTGTAGTTGAAACTCATTTTCATGACATCAACACCACATCACATCAAATCAATGACCTTGTACCAATAAATCTCATCATCAACATTGCTACAAATGAAAATCAAATTAATGTCATTAAAATCAAAGAAAAAAAAGACAATTTGTAATGCCGTAAATCTACTCCAACGAAAAACACAACTATTTTTTTTTTTTTTTTTTTACACGTGTTTTGCAAATTTGCTATTGCTACACCAACCATGCATTAGATAACGTTTCCCTACAGCGAGATCAACGACATGTCACTTGAGGCGAGGTTTGGATATTTAGACGAGAAGGTATGCGTGAAGACCATCACGCATGGCCTCAAGTGATCTTGAGAAAGGTCATGGTCTAACATTTGAGTATAAGTAATTATTGGATAGAACAAGGGTTAATTGATGATACATTATTTTAGTTGTAAGCCCTAACCATTTTGACAACATATTAAAACCCACATTGAACATTCCGCCTCAATATTCAAATATGATGGTGAGCAAAATATTTATAATTTACAAGTTAATTATTACATTCTCCATTTTAATTAATTCATTATTATTTTCATTATTTAATTATTATTAATTAAAATTATATATATCTACATGCTCTAAAAAAAATCAAATTAAAAGTTATAAAATTAAAAAAATAAACTATACATTTTAAAGTCTTCATATACATATATATATATATTATTTTAACTTCCTTAAAGGAAAGGAAGAAGAATTATTGATAGAGAGATACTATCTTTTTAAAAATTCCTATTATTACGTGATCTTTGTCCTTCCTTAGTTTCTTATTTATTTTAGTAGAATCTTTCCTAAGGGTATTGGAATATATTTCCCTTCTTTATTTTAAGGTGTATTACATTCCAAGGAAATTATTAGGATAACTTTTAAATACCATGGTGGCTTTTCACGAGGTGGAGGCCATAGGAACTTTAGATCGAAATCCTTCCAATTCCATGCACGTAGCATAAGCTCACATTAGTATGATTATTTATTTGCTGTTTCGTTTATCTTCACAATTACAAACACGTGACCATCCTTCATGCCATTTCTACTTATCCTTTTTGTTTACAAAATTTATTCAAATATATGTGTAAGGGAAAGTTTAGTAATACATGATCCTATCAATGATTCACTCTTCTATTATTGTATAACATCTGACATAATCCTCAATTCATAGGATACTTAATGGAGTCTTCCAATGTGATTCGATGGGGTTCTATCGTGGCATTGTTTTAGCCAACATATCATTACTTTAATTGAGTCGGTCTTTGACTGCTTGAAGCAGAGTTGCCATTAGTTCATTGTATGTTAGAGTATCTTGTTTTACTTGTGTCATACCTATCAGGATGTTCTTTTATCTATAAAACAATACAAGGCTAGCATGTTAGGAAGGAAAGTATCTTTTAAATTCCTCCAAATCGCTCACATACATTAATAAAATCTGAACTGGCTTTCTAAATATAACAGGGTACGTTGGGGGTTGAAATAAGCTAGAGAAAGATGGGACTTCTCACGAGGAAAGTCAATGATGGAAGGAGGTCATTAATGAGGTCTGATACACCCTTGTACGTAGGAGCGTATGCAACAGTACCCAATAGATTTTCCATCACCTAGAAGAGATCTCATTTACCCTATCGTTACTAATTGGCTCAGGATTTTTTTTATGATGTGATGGGTTCTACCTGAATCATTCTCAATGGAGTATCACTATCATTGTCATTCGATCTAGTTGACTGTACCTTCAGTGTTGCGTGATGCAGAAGAAAAGACCTATCACTATCCATGATATTCAAAATGCGTCCATGTTTATATTAATTGTTTGGTGAGACGTCTGCAAGAATTGGTATGGTGAGGGCCTTAGACAGCTACACCAGCTAGGAGAAATGGGGCGTCTCAAGAAGGAAGAAATCCAAATCTGACCCTATGATACACTTGAAAATGATGTCTCCATAAGAACAAAATGAGCCAACAGCTGCCTTATGGCGATAGGTGATGGGACGCGAGCCAGAGTTAGAGTCAATAGGGAAAATCAAATTCATTTTAGGGACTAAGTTTCTTTCTATAAATTTGGTTGCCTAGCTCTTTCGTTGTGTATCATTAAGCATTATTATAGGAACCATTTGGTGGCCACTCCCTCTTTTTCAGAATGGTGGTGGTGATAAGGGTGGAGATGCCCCTCGTATTTATTTTTATTTTCATCTACAGAAGTGTCACGAACCTTCAAGGATATGCAGATAAAACTGGCCACTCAAGTCGATGGTGTGAATTCAACCAAACAGCATGGTTACGAAATTGGGCTACAAATAAAGATAGTTTTGTTTGACTGGCATGAGCTTATGTAGTTTCTTGAGGTCTGAGCAGGAGATGTTAATCTGTTATCTCAGTCCCAAACATAAAAGAACGCAGTCATTCATTCTTGGCACTTTTTTTTTTTTGGATCTGGTCACCAGAATCATCAATACCACGAGCTCTCAAACTAAGTCTCAGATTCCATTGTTAGAGTGCGCTGCCTGACTAATGAAATCACTGTTTCAGAATATTTATTTATTTAATAGTCGAAACTGTTTGGTAGCAGCATTCTGCTGCTCAAGTGCCTCTGTAATAAATATTGCTATTTTTTTTTTTAATCTGAAAAATAAAGTTTGTCTCTAAGTGCATGGTGGTTAGATTGGGGTATGGTGAGACTATGAATGGGGAATGTAATACTCCCATGTTGATTGGCTCATTAGCTACTTTGATACTTTTATGGACACTCTGTGATATTCTGTATGGTGGATTTCTATTTGACCATGTGTGGTTTCTTGGTTAATTTGTTACTTCTCTTACATTATGTGTGTAGCAATGGATGATATATTATGCATACATGATTTGATTTGATAAGTTCTCAATTTATATGCGTTAATGGAATTACGTTTACAATGACATGTTAGTATATAATGGTGGAAGGACGGAGTCATATCACTCGCTTGCGAGTGCCCTATTACCCCGCTATTTCCTTTCACCATGTGTTTGCAATGGAGATTATATGTTACTTAACATTTAATTGTTGCAGGATTGCAGGACTAAAAGTCTCGACTCCACCTGCTTCGGCAGGACAGGGCGAGCACCAATTAAGCCCAACGGGTACGATGTGGTTAAAAGGAGTTGTAAGGAATGGTTTCCCGACCCAAGTCCGTCATTCGTATGAATTTATTAAGTCATGTGTTGATTCGGTTCTGTCTTAATATTTCAATTGTGTTGAGTTTAATGATTTAATGAATTTATTATGTTGGTTAATTTAATTATTTAAGAATTAAAAGGTTAAATCTAAATTATTTTAATTATAAGTTAAGGTTAATTACATTTTAAGTTAAAAGTTAATTATTTTCAAAAAAAAAAGTTTGATTTAATTAAATTCAGAAATTTAGTGGAGGTAAATTTTATAAGGAAAGAAATTGTTGTTCGAAAAGTAAATTAATAAATAACTAAAACTTGTTTAAATTATTTTGGATGGGGTAATTTAAAATAATTAAGCAAACAAATAATTGGTAAGTTGCGGGAGTTTTCGAGGGAGGAATTAGTTACAATGAAAAACCTTCCGTGGAAACGGAAAGAAAAGGGGTGGACGGTTGTAAAAGGAGAAAGAGGTTAAAAGAGGGAAAAAGTTTTGGAAGGGGGGGGTTGGAAGTTTGATTTTGGAAAGGAAGCTGGAAGAAGAGGGCCAGCGTGTGAAGAAGGGAAGTGTTGTGGAGAGTTCTGCTTCAACCGTAGGACGCCAGGTTCCTCCTAATTTTTTTTTTTTTGCTTTAATGGTTATGCTTTATTGTTTGGCTGTGTTAAAATTTATGTTGGAAAGTTTCTGTCTGTTGTGATGTTGCAAGTTCCTCGTTTATGATTAAGAAAAATAAGGTTTAAATTTCCCTAATGTAATTTTGGTTGATAAAGAATCGTAAAATTGTAAAATATATATTTTTGAAGTTTTTGCTCAGGTTGGGAATTTCTTTTGTCAAAACATTTTTGGATTGGGGAAAACGTGAAACAGGGGTAAAATGGGTGCAATTGCCTATGTATTTCTATCTCCGTGGATTCACTGTTATGTGTAGATTTCCAGTAGATATAATTATTCTTTTAATTTACTGGAAGAGTTTTAAATTGTAAGGTTGGGTAAATTTCTTTTTAAACGTAGGAAAAGGGAGGGGTTACTTTTACCCTGCGTATGAATACGGGGTAGTAAAAATTGGAAGTTTCATTGTCTTATTTTATGAATTTCATTTCATATGTATAAATAAATAATTGTTTTCGATATTTGGGTTAATTGCTTGATTCATATGGCAGTATTTACTGGTAGTTAATCTATTTTGTTTGGAGTTGAGTCTTGTTCAATGTAGAATATATATGTTACAGTGCGTGTACATGCAAACTCTATTTTAGTGTCATGTTGGATGCTTTATTTAATGGAGTTCTGTATCAGATACATTGCTATCAGTGCCATTCGATTTTTATTAAGTGATAAACTCGATAGGTTCATTCTGTTGATGCGTCAAACCCTGTGTTTGGTCAGTAATGATTTTGTTGGAAATTCTGTTTATGGTTTTTGCCTTCATTGCTCTGTGTACTACGATTATAACCTTCTGTGTCGTGCTTTGGTTCTTGAAGACTTGTGTTCCACTGTCATCTAGTCACCAGTCCAGTCGTTGTGATCGCCTTACATGGCATTTCTTTTTAATTATCCTGTCAGGTATGCGTTCATTTTCAATTTTTGGTATGTTTGCCTATATTCGGCAGTGAACATTTTCGCGTCCCTCTGTTATGGGTTTCTTGTGATCTCCGTTTGCTGTGGTTGGCGCGGCCGACACTAACCCTCAACCTTCTTTGCTTTGCCTTTGCGTACGTGGTTTACCCTGCTCTCTCTATGGGACGGCGTGTCAGGTTATGTGCCATTCGTCCGCCGATTGCCGTGTCATGTCCATGGCATAAAGTGTGTTTCTGGTAATTCTTCCTTATGCGTTTTCATTCCCCTGTCACTGCGTGCGTCCATCTTTCCTTGCTCCTCCCAGTGCAGAGTGCTGTGTGATCTGGCGTGTGTTTCTCCTTCTTCGCCGTTTGTTGCTCATTATTTTGTGTTTCCTGTGCATAGTAAGCGAAATTAATCTTTCTTTCCATTATTTGTTTCACTCCTAGGGCTGTGTGTTCGGTATCTTATGACAGACTTCTTTCTTTTTCTGTTTCTTGCGTCCTTACTCCATAGGCATAATGATACGTTATTTCAGTTGTAATAAGTATTAACTTCGATTGGTTGAACCCGTATTTCACAGAGTATGTGTTATGATCAATTTAGTAATTAAACAGATTCGAATGCCAATTATATACCTGTTTTGGGTAACACTAATATTGGTATAATAGTTGACGTATATATATATATATGGTTTTATATTTATTTAATTATAAAGTAATTAATGGTTGGAAAATATGGTAATTTTACCTTAAGAGTTGTAAAATTTCTATATATTGGTTTTAATATATAAATATATATGTATCATTGGGGCTAAAATTAAATGCTTATATAGGTATGTATGAATTTATATACGTGTAGATTTTTTTTATTAAATTGTAATTTGATTGTGGGATGGTTTTAAATTAATAATATAATAAAAAGGTAGGTTACAATTAATTTTATGCATTTGGATATTGTGTATCATGAATATAAAAGTAATAAGGAAGTAGAGATAAATTGGGGATAGCGATTTAAATGGGATGTTTATATTAATGTCAAGGTTAATGCTTGTATATTTATATATATGCGTGGGTTTGTTTATATATATGAATTGTAATTTGGTTTTAGATTAATTTTAGATAAAGATAGTCATAATTGTTTTATTTCATTGAATATTGTATTAAGTTGGATGTTTTATTTTAATTAATTGGAACCTTTGTGTATCGAATTGCATTTCGGTGAGAATTCTTTCCATGTTTTGAGACGTGCTTTACATTATGTGTTAATGATTGTTTTGAGTTATATCATTTCATGAATAATGGGGATTTCCTTTTATTAGGGAAGCCTTAGAGGTGTATTATCCTGTTTAGGAACCCAAGAGATTCCAGAGGTGGGGTATGGTGGTTCTTTTGATTTTGTTTGAAGTTCGGACACTGTGAAGCTTATGGTTCAGTTTTATTATTGGATTGTGCCAAATGTGGTAATGCTTCCTTGAGTTAGTGAGATGAGTATGCCTCACTTTTTAATTGGCTTTTAATATAGTTCTTTTATGTGGTGCAATCTTTGTTGTTCTTGTGTTGAGATTGAATGATTAGAGGGAGTGGCTCTGAGTGGGTGGTCGGCGCACAAAAAGGGCGCCAGGATAGCCCTCGTCAGAGTAGATTTAATAAGTGATAATTAAATTAATTAACTAGGATTGGGTAGTAACACACTAAAAAGATAATTATTGCCTCGTCCGCCTTTGAGTGCTACCACAGACTAAAGGGGATTGAGAAGGCCGTGGTTGGCATGTTCGTTGCCTTAGCTTTGTGAAGGGTAACGGATCCGCATGAGCAACCCTATGGGGCGGCGCCTTGAGACAGGTAGTCTGGATAACCATATAT